>JBBPCW010290815.1:0-10419 GCA_037974425.1 Phenacogrammus interruptus
GCTCCAGAACAAGAGAGAGAGATACAGAGAAAGATAGAGAGACGCGCTGCGGAAAACTAACGAACGAGAGAGAGCGCCCTCGAGAGAGAGATACATAGAGAGATGAACGAGAGAGCGCGCTCGAGAGAGAGAGAGATACAGAGAGAGAGAGAGAGAGAGAGAGAGAGAGAGATAAAGAGAGAGAGAGGGTTGTTTGCCCTTTTATGAACTGAATTTCTTTCCTTTTTCTTCACAGGCCAGCTTTTAGTAACGCAAGGATATTGTCACGTGATCTCGCAAGATCTCGTACCACGTTCGTCACACCCCTACTAACTAGATAAAGGGCAAAACAATAGGAGAATCTATGACATGGCCCTTCAAAATCCTCTTGAAATACTGTTTGCACTTTGCAAAAGCCTCTTCTTTTGTTTTTTTTCTTATTCTTGTCATCATTTTGATTTCCTTTATTAATAATCATTGAAGTTAATAAAATATTTTCTCAGGTTCACCTGAGGTACACTACATAGACAAAGGAATTGGGATACATAGACTTTAATATGAAGTTGGTGCCCATTTGCAGTTCTAGCAGTTTCCACTCTTCTTGGAAATCTCTCCATTTTGGAGTTTCTGTGGGAATTTGTGCTCGTTTATCCTGTAGCGCATTTATGAGGTCAGACACTGATGTTGGATGAGAAGACCTGGCTCTCAATCTCTGTTCCAGTTCATCCCAAAGGTGTTGGATGGGGTTGAGGTCAGGACTCTGCGTGGGTCAGTCAAGTGGTTCCACACCGAACTCATTGTCATGTTTTTATGAAAAACAGGTGCATCCCAATACTTTTGTCCACGTAGTTTGATTTGTTGAAAGTTCTCTGAATTTTATTTCTCTGCAAACAGAAACTTGACACACCCTTCAACTGACATTTGGCCTGACTTTTTAAACTTTACAGGCTTACGGCGAGCAAAGCCGAGGAAATGACTTTTTTATTCCAAAAGTTAAAGGTAATTTATCTTGACTGTAGTGCTTTGCAAAGCACAACGGCTCACTTAAAGTGTAAGCCCTTAATCCTCTGTAAATTATTATTACATGAATCTGACACTTACAAGTTACACTGAAAAGTGCCCCCTTGGTGAACAGGCCAGAAATCCCCTCTTCTTACACTTCCAGTGCTCTCTCTCACAGCTTATAGAAGGAAGCAGAGAACAGGCAGACTTGCAACTTTAAAACCATACCATATTTGTATTATGTTATAGATAAGTATGATTTAATTATGAACAGAACTTATTATGGTGCCCACAGTCTTATGTTTGCAGAGGGTTAAGTCATCATTGGTCATATTTTGAAATAGTGCAGACTTGCCCCAGTGATACAGAATGTAAAAGTCCCTGTTGGTTTAATATTAGGCGTCCCAATACACTTGTTCATGTTGTGTATAATGACATGACGGAAACACCTGAGCAAGGGAGGAGACGAGAACAGGTCTCTCAGGTGTGCGTGATACGAGAACAGGGTTAAGGCAGGTCATAATCAAAACAATGACAAGCTTTTATAGACCAGGACCCCATGGAAGATATAAACAATTTCAGAATGTAACTTGAATGTAAATGTAATTTATTACCAGATGATGAATGTCGTTTACATTCATATAAATATGCAAGTTCCTTGTATAGATGACAGTACTTGCTTTAGTAGTGTAATTATTTATATCACATTATGTGTCACAGTGTGCTTATTTTAGAATATTGTGGGTGTACAATATTGTGTACAGCATAATTAGTGCAGTTTAATTGTGTTTAGCATCTAAACATTTGAATATTAGCTGTTGGTGAACAGCTATGTATTATATTTTATGTTGTTGTTCAGTTTTAGAACAGCAATAAGCCATTTAAGGCAGAGCATTACAGTGGTTTTATAATGTGTAAGGGCATTTCTGCTTCATGTTACAACTTACCTGAGAAAAAAATATTAAAAACAACCAGGGAACATCCCCAACAGCAACTGCCCTGACTACCATATCATATATCAAGAAAATGTTTTGTGCTAATATATTTTTGCCTCCCTACATATAAATGCTTAAAGAGATCTGGAGATTGTAAGTATATAATAGGGAACAGGATCCTGTATACAGAGTAAGATTTCTGGTCTTTTGGTCTGCGGTGGTGCTCTGGGTGGATGTAATTGAAGGCCATGTTAATCCAACCCTGTGTAATGGTTAATCATGCCTCATAATAAATCACTCCCCCCCCCCCAGAGAATACACAGTGATCCCCAGCAAAAGCGTCATCTTCAGTAGATTAAAAGTAGAGGAAAGCTGACTAAACGTCAGGAAAATGCTGTTGAGTTTTTCTTTCAGATTTAAATGTGTCTTTACTGCATTTTTATGTGGATAAGCCCAACCCAGATATAATCCTGATACACAAGTTGTATGAAACAACCAGGTACAAACAGGCTCACTGTTATCTTTTAAAATGGACAAAAGTATGGAACATGGCGGCAGTAGTGGCAGCCGCATCGAAGCCTTATTTTTTTATAGATTGTCAACAATGTTAGAGTCACAGCTCAAGTGCAACACGAAAGAAACTAAATCAACGACTGCATAATAAGGACAAAAGTTGTTTTTTTTGTTTTGTTTTTTTTGCCCAATTGTCATAGAATTGAATGCAATGTCCTACCATTGTGTTTTACTTTGATGCTGTCATGTCTAAGCTTGGAAAAACCATAAGTGGCAACACTTACGGTTGTTTTTTGTTGAACCACAGTAGTCCACCACTGTGGTTTAACATAGAAGGCTGCTAAAGATGACACGAAAACATAATCCCGTCTTCATTGTCCCATGTGGGATCTTATAAACCACTTAAACACTCATGGCTGAGTGCAGCATTGTGGAAGCATACGAGTCCTAAGAGTCAAATGCAAAGGCAAAATTGCATGTGTGGTGTCTCAGGTTTTTATTAAGCCCTAAAGGCTAAGCTACTTTTGTGAAGGTTTAGCTACGTCATGCTCAAAAAATGAAAACATTTTACAGTGTGATTTTTCGTCATGCCCAAATGTTACTTATTAAACGTTCAGTATTTGAGGTGGAAAAGTAAGAAGTAAACTTCAGAGTCATCATTTCAACCGTGAAGTCAGGTGCTCAAGTAGATTTATCTTATCAGGTTATTTCAATGTTTTATAATGAATTCATATAGATCTAGCTATTAACTGTTCTCTGTGGTGTCTAAACTGCTTCAGCAGCCAAGACTACAGCGGAACCAACTAGAGCCAAACCAGTGACCCGAATCAGGGTCTCCTTATATAACGTTTTATGATGATAAAATATATTATGTAGAACAGTGATAAATAAGCACATACAACTTTGAAAAATGTCAGGAAAATGTGTTGCTAACATAATACATAATGCATTAGTTAATATATTGTGTACCCCTGAATGACCCCACAACCTGGTAAGTGTGTGTGTATGTTGTTTCAGGTGGCGCTGCAGCGTGGCCCTGGTCCCCGGTGTTGGACTAGACGAAGTTATGCTGAGAAAAAGCTGGTGTTATTGGTGTGTGTTCTCTCTCTGGCTTTATTCATCTGCATCCTCACACTGGGCCTGCATTATAATGAGAGTAAGTGAAGTTATCAACCTATTATTCTCCATGACTGTGTTAGAAATAGCCTTACATACTTCTCACATGCTGATTATGCTTAAAACACTAAGTAGTTGTAATGTTGGAAGCTTTGAAGCAGCATCAAGTTTATTTAAAAGCAATAAACTAAACAGAGTAACAAGCAGAACACACATGCATCTAAACAACAAGGCCGAGTCATAAACAGGGCAAAACAAACCAAAGGACTAACAACAAACTGACAAATGTTGACACAAACACAAGGGTATGTACACTATGTGGACAGAAGTATTGGGACACACCTGCTCTTCTCTTACTTCCAATGAAGGACTATCTATACTTCGGCATATCAAGACATTTTGGATAACGCCATGCTTCCAGCTTTGTGGAGATGGGCCTTCTTGTCCAACATCAGTGACCGACTTCATAAATGCTTAACAAAATGAATGGGCACAGAAACAAAATCTTGTGGAAAGCCTTCCAAGAAGAGTGGAAGTTGGTATAGCTGCCAAGGGGAGACAAAGTCCATATTAAACGCTATGCATTTGAATGCAATGTGAGTAAAGTACCTGTTGGTGTAATGGTCAGGTGTCCCAATACATATGTCCGTGTAGTGTATAACGACATGAAAGAAACACCTGAGCAAGGGAGGAGACAAAAACAGGTCACAGGTATGCATGATAAGAGAACAGGGTTAAAGCAGGTCATAATCAAAACAATGGCAAGCTTACATGGACCAGGACCCCATGGCAGATGTAAACAATGTCATAGACAAGACACAATGACATAACAGGTGAACACATTACAGTGGTATTCTGAACTTAATCCACCTTTTTTCAAAATGTATACATTCCCAAAACATCCTCACATTTATGTACAAGTATTTTGTAGAGTGAGCATATTTCAAATATTTTTCAAGTTCTCATAACCCTACCTGAGAAAAGAGTGTGCATAGCTGATTTGGGAGGGGGCGGTATTTCATAGTATTCGTATGTGTCTATAAATTATGTGAATATGTACACAGTGTGCTTATATATGATGTATATAGACATAGTATAGAATATTATGTTAATATTATGTACAAAGTGCCCTCTAGTATAATCTTTACTATCTTTACTATAAATGAAAATATAATTTTCACCTTGAGAGTTTTGAGTCAAATAGCTGTTTTCATTTGGTCTGCACCCTGTTCCAGTAGCGTCTGTTAAACTTCAAGCTATTTTGCTTGTGTCAAGAAGACAGGAAAGACTTCTTTTTGGGCTGCCTTTTAAACAGATTGCTGACATGGAGGGGAAATAGAGTGGTGGATTTGGAGATAAAGTTAGTTTCTACTTCTTTGTCTGTCCTTCACACTGCCAAAATAGCCTTGCATCCTCATCCAGACTGGTTCACCAAGTGTGGATTTATAGTTTATGATAACTGCAACCAGGGATCAAATGTGCATTGTTCTGGTGATACAGCCAACACCTGGGGGGCAAGCTGGTGTCCTTAGGGTTAAGGAGTTGGCCCTATGATCAGAAGACCATGGGTTCAAATCCCAAGACTGTTAGTGAGACCACTAAAGTACCCTTGAGCATGAAAACCACCCCCACACACTGCTTCCCAGGCACTGTGTTCCTGGCTGCCTGCTGCTTCACTTGGTGAATGGGTTAAATGCAGAGGAAGAATATTGTGCTGTTCACACTGTGTGCTGTGGTGTGTTCATGCATAATTAAACGGTCTCTTACACTTAGTTGTGCAATCTGGAGCTCCTAGTTTTGCATTTGTTATTAGTTTTTAATTGATTACTGCTATAGGTATTATAACTACTACTTTTTTGTATCTGTTCCTAGATTTGTGTAAGTTTTACCTAGCACAAATCAAGGAACAGTGGAATCTTTACCATCGTAATGCTTGGGGTTTGGGCCCCATGTCACCAAATTTTTATGACTGAGTAAAACAGGAAATCACTTAAAAGTTCCTAAACTATACTTAATTACCCCAATTCAGATTTCTTGGGGTGTCAGTAATTGTGGGATGTGATTTTAAAAACTGTGTTTTATAATTGTCTTTTTTCAGCAAGTTAACTTTTCAGTAATCTTTAGCAGGGGTGCCAATAGTTCTAGGGAAAATGTGTTTCTTGGAAAAAGTATTTAATGACTGTTGATGTTACTGTGTGTTATAACACAACGATCTAACATGGTTATTATTGCTAGGTGCGTTTCATAATGATGGAAGACATGTTTTGATACCCAAGTCAAACAAGCATTCGCTCAAGGAAGTCATCCATATCACACTCAGAGCATATTTTTTTAAGCTTAGCGAGTTTGCAGATAGAATCTGGAGCTCATATAACAGCCATTACCCTTTCGCTTCTGTTTTTTCAAGGCTTAAAAATTAATTTCCCTCTATCGGGGAGGAAAGTGAATACCACTTCCTCCTATTCAACCTCCCGCAGGCCGCCTCACATGACAAATCACTAAACAGGCTCAAAAATTTGCCCAAGCCAGACTGTTTACTCATCCTTTCCTTCGATACTTCGTTTTCCAAAGGTGCTGGAACCCTATTGTTTTGCTTACATTTTTTCTTCTTTTCTTTCTCTTTTTGGTTATCTCTTCAGATTAGGCTGAGGATGTGCCTCTCGGGCCAAGTGTTTTTCTTACAAAGGCTTACAATATAAAAGCCCATTCCCTCCCTTTCAGGCTGCCTGATAAAAACAAAACATTTTCCCTTCACTTGCTTTCAATATCAGATCTACCTTTTGCCTAACATTCCACAACTGACCAATGGTCAGACCACAAAAAACGCTTTAGGGTGGACATAGAAACAGTCTGGACTGAAAGTAATTGTGTCTTTTGAGCTTATTGTCAAAAAACACCATATATAAGCAACCAAAAAGGATTTAAAGGGACAGTAACACACTGCAATATACTTCGTTTCAGAGGAGACAGATGTATAAAAAGGATTCCCTGTCTGATAATCATGAACACATTAACACCCCACATGTGTGTTTTTCTTCTTATACATGTTCAGAACTGTCCTCACCTTTTAGAGAAATCAGGAAAGATCTAACATAACCCTGTCAGAACTATTTTGCTGCTAGGTTAAGTGAGTGTTAAAGTAATAATAAGTTTTTTGAAGTTTTAAATAGGGCTGGCGCACACCATTTGAATGTGTTTGTTGTGTTGCTATTCAAATCAATGTGTATTCCAAAGTTTGGGTTACTATAGGGTTAATATAGTGTTAGAAGTAAAACAAAATAAATAAAGCAATGAAAATAAAATAAATCATGGATGCTTTTGTTAAGGCGTCACCTTGACCAAAAAAAGGCTTATCAGCCAAATCTCTGCTTCAGTGAACTTTTTTTGTTCACTATGGATGAAATGCCACAGCTATAAAAACTAACCGCCCAAAAATTTCTTCTTCTAGGGCTTCCAATAAGCCTGCTTGATAAGGACAAAACACCATATTATGTTTATAATGGTGGCCAGTCGTACGCTTTGCAGTACATTCACAGTGCAACGATGTTAGCCTTTGATGTAAGTAAAACTGTCAGTGATTGATTAGATGGCTCATTTGCATAGCAGTATTATAAAGGCCAGCATCACAATAATGATTACCAAGAAATATTTCCTAAATCTCCAGCAACACATGTTGTAGAAACACATTAGGCCCATTTTGTAATCTTCTGTTTTTTCATTCATATTTAATTTTGGGGTATAAATGACAACCATGTTAGGACTTACTGGAAATAGTCAAGTCTCTCAGGGTCACATTATCTATATCAATGTACTGTTATTTGGTGCCAATTAACAGGATTTTCTTTGCTTGAGTTATATAGCTTGCAAAATATAGTGAAGTGCACTGTGTCATTTGCTGGCTTCGGATCATTTTGAAGAACAATGCTACAATCACACAGATCATCCTAACATCTGTAATATATGACATTTACATAAGCAACATATTAACTGTTTTATTGAGCATTTCTTGTTACTGGTAGGGCTGATATTGGATGGTATTATTGGTTCATATTGTTTTTGTCCTCCTACTGGTGCAAAGATAAACTAGAAAATGTTTTATAGAAAATGTTACTATTACGTAGTACCGTATAAGATGTTATGCATGGGTCTTAAATGATACAGTGAATATGACATGAACTGACCAGACAGTTGACTTAAATACATTAAATACATTAAAATGCAAACACATTTGTATTAACTGTACCTTAACTTCAGTATTAGTGTATTATTTTTTCTATTTTTTTCTCAAATGCGGAGGTTTTGCACCTTGTGTTTGTGTGCGTGTCTGAGAGAGAGAGTGAGAGAGAGAGCGAGAGAGAGGGAGAGGGAGAGAAAGACGAGTGAGTTGTTGTTGCTGTTGGTTCCCTGTATCTCCTCCAGTTTCCCTCTGTGCACAATTTGGGAGCTATTCCAGTTACAATAGCTTCTCAGAAATCATGTTTTGGCTTTTGGCTTGCTAACCTGAGTGAATCCAGATGCCTGTGTGTCCCTGTGGGTGTGACACAGAGTGACAGGAGCAGTGTATTTATTACACACACTGTTTACACCCAGTTCAGTGTTTAATCTACTGAAAACAAATCTGTAGTGCTGATCCATTAGGGCTGTAAATGTGTTACGTTTATTGTGCTTTGCTGTGTTTTGTCCACTCTGAGAAATGTGTAACAGTAAGATAGACAACATGTAAGTTGGCTTTGGAATGAATTAAGGCAAAAGTGTTGGAGCACCTGTGTCCTTTCATAATAACATTTACTTACGAAATAGAATGCTCCTAACTATAATAAGATGCTATAATGAACAAAAAATATTGAGCAGTATGCTTACCAGTTCCTTAGCACTTGAAGGCCAAAGAAGCCAAGGCATCAGTCTAGGTCAAAATAAGCAGGAGAGTAAATAGAGTTCTAATGTTTGTTTTTTTTGTCCTCTATGTTTCCCAGCTCACCCCGGTGTATGTCTGTCTGAGCCATGTGTAAGCGTGGCCGCGACAGTGATGGGCGCTTTGGACCGCTCGGTAGACCCCTGCCATGACTTCTATAACTTTGCGTGTGGTGGTTGGGTGAAGAAAAACCCGCTACCAGAGGGTAAATCACGCTGGGGCCCATTCAGCAACCTGTGGGAGCACAACATGGCCGTCATGAAGAGTTTACTGGGTGAGTTTAACCAAAAAAACATGTGCCTGAAGCTTTCTTTTTAGATTTGCAAGGCTAGTCTATCTTACAAGCAATACAACGTTAGAAAAAACACAAATTAGGATCATCACACACTTGCATTAGATACATAGACACTAAACGACATACTTGTATCTATTCAAACAGACAATTCAGACTGCAAGAGGCATGATTAGGACTTTTTAGCTTGACCCAGTACATAGGTTGAAGTTCTTCCTACAAATGAGTTTTGGCCTAACTTCACACCAGTCTACAATAATAGCACAACATAAAAACAGTGCAAACATGCTATGGTTAGATTGCTTTTACTGAATAACTGAGTCAGAATTGGGCTGCCACCCAACCCAAGGCCTACTGGGACCAAGAAAATAATGGGTTTCTTTGAAGGGTTCCAGAATAATACGAAACAGTTGACCTACAAAAATGCTTACATATAAAATGTTTTTATTGGTATGTGATGATTTAGTCACTGGCAAGGTTATAACTTTGATTACTTTACAAGCCACATAGGTCCAGTGCAAGATTAAAGAATCAAAATTTATAAATTTATGCCTGAAAAAGATAATGTTCTTAAGACCATTTGGATTGGACTGTGTTTCCGTACAGAGAGTACAAGCCAGCAGGGTTTGAGTAAAGCGGAGCTGAAAGCCCAGCGCTATTATCAGGCCTGCATGAGCGAGGACAAGATTGAGGAACTGGGGGCTCGTCCTTTACAGGAGCTCATTAACAAGGTAAACACATACTCCCTTAAATTCATGAATAGCCCTTAGTGGTTGTTATTATCATCAACCATAACCAACTAACTTCAGCCTCCAGTCAACTGCAAACTGCATTTAAGTAATTGTTTTTGTGATATCACAAACATTTTACATATGTTGGGTTCCTTCAGCATGCAACAGTTTAGTCCCACCCATTCACATTAAGAAGTGTTTCAATAAAGCATTTAGAAAATGAGACTATTTTTGGTATATTAACATACACAAACGTTATAGTCAGATCTCTGGGGATAAAATAAACTAGGAGAAAAATGTAGAACTTAGGTTCTTTTATAAACACTATATGGACAAAAGTATTGGGACGGCTGACCATCTGGGACTTTAATGACATTACATTAAAATATAAAGCTTCAATATGGTGTTGGTCTCCATATGCTGCTACAACAATTTCCACTCTTCTTGGAAGGATTTCCACAAGATGTTGGAGATTCTGTGGGAATTTGTGTCTTTTCATTCTGTTAAGGTCAGGCACTGATGTTGGGTGAGAAGGTCTGGCTTGCAATTTCCATTCCAGTTCATCCCAAAAGTGTTGGATGAGGCTGAGGTCAAGACTCTGTATGGGCTAGTCAAGTTCTTTCACACCAAACTCTTTATGGAGCTTGCTCTGTGCACTGGGGCACAGTCATGCTGTCCACAAAGTTGGAAGTATGACGTTGAAATGTCTTCGTCTGCTGAAGTATTAAGATTACCCTTCACTGGAAGTAAGGGGTCTAGTCCAAAACCTGAAAAACAGGTGCATCCCTGTGTTTTTGTCTATATTGTGTACACTACCGGTCAAAAGTTTTAGAACACCCCATTGTTTCAAGCTTTATTTAACCGAAATTCAAACAGTTCAGGTTCAATGAATAGCATGAAATGGTACAAAGGACAGTGCTGAACTGCGAGAGGTTTAAA
>JBBPCW010290826.1:0-10419 GCA_037974425.1 Phenacogrammus interruptus
GAAAGCACCGACTTTCAAAATAAAAGGATTTTAAAACCGGCGTTAACGCGCGATAAAATAATTGTCGGCGTGAAGTAAATAATGCGTTAACGCGATAATAACGCGTTAACTTTGACAGCCCTAATATATATATTTATTAGGACTGCACAATACATTGCAAATTTACCGTCATCACAACATGCGCAATATACATATCGCGAAAAAAAGACATATCGAATTTATTGACTAAAACAGTTTTTCCAAAACTCTTCACCCAGTGCCACAGAGAAGAGGGCAAAACATCGACTGGGCAGTTTCTTCATCTTCTGTGCTGCTGTTATATTAGTTCTTCTGGCTAAGAATGTAATATAATTTAAATTATGTTTACATTTATTTAAGATTTGAAAAATATTTCCAGATTTTTTCAAAAATGTTCAATTGTTCAAATGTTTTATGAGAGGCATTAAAATGTTCTGTTTAAGTAAATTCTTAAAAAAAAAAAAAAAATGTTGGAATGGAAATATTGCATTTCATTTTTTTCTGCATAAACTAGTAAGTGTCTGGAGTCTGTTACCAGCAAATCCAAAGCAGAAAAACCTTAACACTATAAAGGCTACCTTTTTACTCACTTATCGCATGTGATATCGCCATCGCAACACTCAACAACATTATCGCATACCGCATGTTTTCCTGATATTGTGCAGCACTAATATATATATATATATATATATATGCATATATGCATGTGAGTGTGTGTATTATCTCATATAGAAAAATATCCCTCAGCCCCATACTGTATATATTATATTGTTGTAGGTGTGAATCACTCAAAAATAAACAAATAAACTGGTCTGATCAGCTCATCAAACACAAGAGCTAATTATTTCAAGTCTAAACAAACCGTGTGGCTCGTGTGCTCAGCTGCCTGTTGGCTGTCACTGTAAGCAGGCTGGCTGAACCTGTGGAGTGAACTGTGGCGGAACTGGGACAGGTTTGGCCACAGGAGCCGAAACTCTGACCTCGGCGCTCCCGCAGCCAACATTCGCTGCACACCCGGCAGTCCGGCCCAATGGGCAGGAGTGATAATACCATAATCTGGGATCAAGCTAGATTATAGGGATCTAGCCACCACAAAACAGAGGAAGAGAAAGACTAAAAGAATGAGTGGCTGAAAGCGGATGATCATATATTGCCAGGTGCATTCTTGTTGTAATAATAATAATAATATTAACAACATTTTTTATTATGAGTAGTAGTAGTAGTCTTAATAATAATAACTGTAGTTACAGAAATGTTAGCATCATCCCGACAGGCACTGCGATATATGTGATCTAATAATAAACCAAAACCCTTGATTTTAAATGAAGTTCCTCCCCATTACAGAAAACACACTGCTGCACATTTTACTGCACAATCACAGTTTATTTGCTGTACTAAAAAAGAGCTTGTGCAAAAGTTATTGCAAGTGCGTAGTTTATTTAATGCATTTAGTATATCTATTTTCACAAAGACACAATATGGGTGTTTTACACACAGGACTGTGCAGCAGATGGCTAAAAAGTCGGTCTTGTATACAAAATATGCTTGTATACGTACTCCACACATAGTGGAAACAATAATAATGTGTTTAAAAACACTCGGCGGAAGGCAAACCAACTGAAGTAAGCGTGTGGCCTTACGCCAGCACAACCCCAATCGATGTGACCAACATTACTGCCCTAAATTTACAGTGCGTCTCTGCGAGCCCCATTGATTAATGGAGCACGTGAAAGAACCTTACACTTGGTTGTGCACTATTGCTTTTCTGTTGTGTCATTCTTAAACAGCAACAAGCTGAACCGGGCCTTAAAGCGCACTGCAGCCGCGCCTCACCTACAGCAATAAAGTAATAACGTGACAAACGATGACAAGCGCGGTCGATATTTACTACCGTTACCACTATTGACTGGAGAGTGTCTGAAACGTTCAGCGGTATCGCTGATGGCCTTAGTTGTCCTGAGTCATGCCCTCAGGTGGGACGGGGGAAGGGTGTGCCTGGGGTTGGCCTGTAAAGGTGTGAAAAGGGCTATAGCTGATAGGGTGATTGTCTCTGAGATTAACACAACACTGATCCACACAGTTAAAGCCCCGGTGTTGAACTCTCCTTTATAATGTTTATTTGAGACCAGCTGGAGCTGAAAGAGCCATTAAAGGGCGCATACCATGGCAAAATGTCTCAATGTAGTCCATGCAGTAGGTAAACACTCTTAAAGTTTCAGAAGATACCATTCACTGACGAGCTGCAAAACCAGCCTGTTTTAGTTCTTCTCTAATTTTTAGTTTTTGTGATGTCACACATACCAACACATTCATAAATCCACCTATACTCTAATTCACACTCAAGTTATAAGAAGTCTTTCAGCTGGGACAGTTTACAGTACAGGTACAATACAGCACAGCCAATCAGAGAAGAGGTGATTTACATATTGTTTGAATGACAAAAAAAAGCAGAATTAATTCTGAAGAGAGTTCACGAGAAAACCTACACACGCCACAAACTGATCCCAAAGGTAAAAATGTTGGGTATAGGCCCTTTAATTCAACACTGCAATTAGTAAATGTGCACCCAAAGTACACAGGTATGATATTTCAACTGCATGTGTCAATCCCTCTTTTCCTAAGATGTAGCTTAATATTGCGAATCCCATAATATCAAGAGGCTGAGCCTGCAGGATAAACCGAATCAGGATAAAATCCATGAGTGAGGAGCCTTCACCTTTAAGGCAGTGTACAAGGAGGCCTCTGTTCAGTGTGGAAACCTGTCTCTCAGCTCTATCTGATGAAAACAGCTGATTTAAGTTTCCATTTCACTGGGACTCGGTTAGACAGAGATACACTGAAATTACACAGAGATACAGTTTAATAATAAAAAAAAATCTAGGTAAGAGTCAGCAAACAGCTTTAAGCTGTTAAATCCCTTTTTGGCAGTCAGTTAAGGTCAACACATTCTAGAAACACAGCTCGACTTCAGGAGCAGCTCGAGTTTCTGCAAATGCAGAGAGAAGATTGATAAGTAAATGAAGCTGAATTTAAAAGGAGGGTTTGCTCTCAAGGTTAAGGTTACTCTAAACACATTTTACCATTCAGAGCTACAGAAATCAGGCACTGACACAAATAATCTGTTTCAAAATGTTAATAATCCTACACATTTCTGGTGAAGTTAGAGTAAAGGCAGGCTATGGAGGGTGGTTAAGCCTATAATGTCAGAAACCCAGGGAAGAGTAGCCCTTACCGGTGCTCAGCTGCTGCTGGAGGACGCCTGGGAAGCCGCAGTGATTTCCACGTGTGAAGAAACACGAAGGGACCCTCCCTTTTGGTACACACCGCCTGGTTCTCCTCACCCTAGCTCCGCTTCGCTCCGGTCCGTTCCTAAACCCAGCCACCCCTCGGTGCCGCCCGACCAGAGTCTTTTGTCATGATGCCCAAAGGTGAGCTTTTCTTCCACACCCGTTTTCCGCACAGTCCCGCCCTCCTCGCGCTATGATTGGCTAATAGTCGTTGGACGGACCCCGTCTTGTTTTATCCTTATAAATAACTGGCCAATCATCGTGCATGGAGGCGGGGCTTTCCTAAAAACGGGTGGGGAAAAAAACAACAACAACGGTTAGACTTCCTAGTATGCATTTTTTAAACACCACCTTAGTGAAGGATTTGTTCTATATTTTGTGCCTCCTAGTATTTTGTGCCTCCTAGAGCTGACATAGTTGGCCTTATACCTGAGACGCACTTTGGACAATAACATATGTACAAAAGTTTAACATATGGACAAAAGTATTGGGACATCTTAATTATTGAATTGGGACGTCTCAGTCACACCCATTGCCACATTTGTATTAAAACAAGAATGGGAAGACATTTTGGACAACGAAATGTTTCCTTTGTGAACAAAGTGTTTGGGGGAGAACCTTTAAATTCATTAAAGTCCCTGTTGGTGGAATGGTCAAGTGTCCCAATATATTTGTTCATATAGTATAGAGAGATACTGAATTCACCGCTCCCTATATGCACTCAGTAGGTATTGAAATCTGTTCTGCATCCAAATAGTGCATGTCCAAAAGGATGAGTGATCCATTCTGGATGCAGTTACAGGCTGCATGTGTTCCTATAGTACATTTTGTGAACGATTTGGTTGTAAATGGTTGTAAAGTGCACTACAATAGGAGAAAGGGCCTAATTGAGCTTCAGCCATAGTTAATGCTAGTAGAAAATGCCCTCCCTTTAAGCCATACTACAGTAGGCTAAAGAACGAGAAATGTGAATGTTATCATGTTATGATCCTCTGCAATATTAGTCCAACAGATGGCAGTAATGACCAAAATGCAGGACCGTAATATCCAGGCCATGGTATGAATTAGTTCCCCCCCAAATCAAGGTTTACACCTCAGTAGCTTAAGATACAAGTCAGCCAACTTTTTCTTGTGAATCAAATGACAGAAGGGATGTGACAGCATGGCCTGCTGCTGTCTGTCAAGCCCTCTCCATAAACAGTGCCCCCAACTGGTCTTCTTTTACTTCTTGGACAAAAGTATTGGGACACAAATGTTCTTCAGGGTTTGGGCCCCTTACCTCTAGTAAAGGACAATTTCAATGCTTCAGTAGACCAAGACATTTTGAACAACGTCATGCTTCCACCTTTGTGGGAAAGAACCATTTCTATTCCAGCATAACTGTGTCCCAGTGCACAAAGCGAGCTCCATAAAGACATGGCCGGAGAAGTTCAGTGCTGAAGAACTTGACTGGCCACACAGAGTCCTGACCTCAACCCCATCCAGCACCTTTGTGATGAACTGGAACGGAGATTGTGATCCAAACCTTCTCGTCCAACGTCTGACCTCAGAAATGCTACAGAATGAATGCACACAAATTTCCACAGAAACTCCAAAATCTTGTAGGAAGTCTTCCAAGAAGAGTGGACTATGGAGCAACCAGTTCCATGTTACAGTCTATGGATTTGAATGCAATGGCCTTGAAGTTCCTTTTGGTGTGAAAACAGTCTCTAATTATCAGCATACTCTCTTGCAGAGCATACATTATAAGATGTGTGCTGATGTTCAGCCATCAAAATCTGATATACACGATGTAGACAAAATTATTGGGACACCCTACAGACTAGAAGACAGTGCTAGCTGACATGGGAAGCATGGTGAGCCATGATTTTCTTAGAATGAGTGGAAGGGGAACAGACTGGTTTCTGGTGGCTCAGCTGTTGCTGTTGTTGTTGATTACAGCACATCATGGCAACACACTTCCTGAAATCCGCCCAAACAGACGGCCCCAAGTGCTGTGCTGCACATCTACTGCCATGAAATAAGGCGACTAACTGGAAACCTCATGGAGAAGATGTGGTGAAAGTAGTTGCTCAAGAGTAATGGACTGTGCCTTTTAGAGCGTCCCCTGAGAGTACAGAGCTACCCTTGAAGGATTACAGTTGATATCCTTTTTGCTGCTCAAATATTATTCCAGGCCTGATGCCGTTTCAATCTAGGGAGCTATTAATAATACCATCCGAGGAGAAGGAAATTACTAAGGTCCTCCAGGACTTTAAAATGACTGCTTAGAGATATTCTGGCCATCGTATTGTGTTTGGCCTTGTATAAAAGTGGTTTGATCTTCTGCTACAGCATATCTATTATACTTAAGCAGCCTATGTTATAACAGCTTGAGGAACATCTATAAATATTACATTACTCTATTAAACCTAGTCATCTCATATTTACATGCTACATAACTTACATATAACTTATTGAAGTAGTTTATTGAGAGTTAATCCATACAGGTCTGAGATTATGACAGTCCTTTTTTCTATTAAAGCGTAATTACATGATTAATTACATCATTTTCATTATTTTTGCATTTAGAATTGAGTCTCCACTTCCATTCATTCAAACATCAAAAAACATATTTTTAAAGGAATAATTCAGAATGGCCTACATTTACATCATTTAGCAGATGCTTTTATCCAAAGCCACTTCCATTCCCTAACTGCAGGGGACAGTCTCCCTGGAGCAACTTAGGGTTAAGGGCCTTACTCAGGGACCCAGTGGTGGTATACTGAAGGTAGGATTCGAACCCATGACCTCTTGATCCAGAGGCAAGTATCCTACCCACTGAGCTACCTTCACCCACACAGACGCTTCGCAACTTTTTTGAAGATTTAGTATATCACCATTACATTTCAGAATGTACTACAGTTCAAATGTGGAAACTAAGCTGCAAAAACAACTTGTTTGGAGTCGACTGTTTTCACAAAAAAATACAATACAAAGATTTGTTCAGTCTACAGCAGTGTAGCTTTGCCCATTCTAGTAATAAGTTATAGGAGTGTTTCATTTTAGTGCTCCAGTAGGAATCTAGTAGTATATAGCTGTATAATGTGCATTGCATATACACATTTTTGATCATTCTTGATTAAACACAGACATCTGAGGCTCATAGAAACCATTCTGACACCCATTTACTATTGCAGGTAGCATTCTTGGAGAAATTCCTTCAGTAAAGAGTCTTAGCATAGAGCTTCAACACTGATCATATTCACAGTCAGTGTTGCACCGCAAACTTCCAGCAGTTATAGAGTGACGTATTCCCTTATAAAACTGGTCCCACTCATAAACAAAATGTGATTGGTTGATTTGACACATTAGGTCTTTGATTCAATGTCTGAAGGCTTACTCGAGAGCTTTCTTAGCTATATCTACCTAGATCCCAGAGAGAACAAACGATCAGATCATTCTCTCCGATTTTAGAATTAAACCCTATTGATTCAAAATAAAGCTTATCAAGATAAGAACGGTAATGATGTACTTGAGTTTAAACACACATACAAATCTATAAACAGACAATTAATCAGAACAGCCTCTGAACAAGATGCCAGTCCATCGTAGGGTGAACAGACACATTGATCACTGCCAGAACCAACTCTTGATGATTCATGCCAAATTTGATGGTCTGAAAAAAGTTAAAAAAGCAGAAAATCCCACCAGTGGCCAAATGACACAGAATTTGTCTTGGACCAGGTCTGTTTTGATAAATCAAGCTGTTGCTGATTCATGACCTCACCTCATGTTGGGCAGCTTCGCCCTAAAATCATTGGATGCCAGCAGCCCTGAAGTTTGTTTCAGCAAAATTCTTTGACCATCTTTTGGTCAGAATGTTCTGTAAATCATATGAAACAAATTGGCGGTCACAGGATCTAGGCGTAGTTTGAATAAGTAAAAATAGCAGAAAATCCAAGATGGCGGAAATGAAAGCCATTTGTATGCTTCCAAAATGGTCCATGGATTCAGAGGACAAACCTTCACCCCTTGGTCTCTAAAATGATTTTCTTGTGCAGTAATTGAGAACAGTCTACCACACAATCGGATTGTTTATAAAGTATTTTACCACGGTTGTTGTAATCGATAACTGTTTGTACACCATCTGATATTCACTGTACTCCTATAGTAAATATGTGTTCTCAAATAAATAATTTAACCTAGAGGCTGGCCTGTGTGGGAAGTAACTGAATAAGAAGGTGGTCCCTGATTTTTGAACAGTACAGGATGAATAATAATAATGCGTCTTATGATTAATAACTTAATAACTTGGCTTAATGAGATTATTTTATTAAACCACGCAACACATATGAGTCTCATTCCATTCTGTAGTGTTTCTTCTACAATCTTGGTGCTGATTTCGGTGGTAACATTTATTTTCATGTAGCTTCAAGAGTTTAGTTAGAAATGTCATTCTTTGAAAATATTGGAGGCTCGGCTTACGGTCTTTTGTTACACTAATATTTTTGGCATGTTAATATGTTTTTGCATATTTATATGCAATACTCAAAATGTGCAAGAGTAAAATGTGAAATACTCAAAATTTGCAAAAGTAAAATGTGCAATATTCAAAATGTGCAAGTACTTGTATTTTTTTTTTTTAATCCTTTGAGGATAATCCTCTTGTACAGTGATCTTTATATCTTTATATATTGTATACTACTAGAAGATTGCTTTATTCTCTGCTTTATTCTCCTGTCTTTTCTACCTATCAAAAATGTAACCTGACTCGGAGAGCTTTGCACAAGAATTCCAATGTACATGCACTGCTGGTCTCATGCACAAATGGCCAATAAAAATCCTGAATCTTGTTGGACATGTAGATAACAGGGTTGCCAACACTCACGCACTGAGACACATGCATCAGTGAGACTAATATGAAAATAATAGTAGTATTACAACAATTTTATAATGAAAAATATACATAGAATTTGGTTTATCTCTAGAACACTTGGAGTGAGGTAAAAAATGCTGTGATTTTCTGAATCAGTGAAACTTGACAAATAAACATCAAAAATTGCAATAAAAACAGACCTTATAATATAAGGTTATAAAACTATCGTGGATATACATAGGTTTTATACAGCTGTTATGATGCACTGTTCTATTTATTCAAATATTATGCAAGAGGTGTATGAAGTCAGGACTTTGCTATTTAATGAATAAATCCTGGGACAGACTGTTCTAGACTTTGAATTCCAAATATTACAGTCATCTTCGACCTCTGATGTCACAACAAAATCATTTTGATGGCCTACAGATGGAGTTACAGCAGCAACACATGTTTACTAAACACATCGATGACAGAGGGAATTTCCAGTGCACTGCTCCATGAGCCAGTGAAGGCGGAGTTCTCGTACCTACGAAAGTAGTTAGGAGACGTATCTGTTTGTAGCCATGGCAACAACGATTGCTTAAATAATGAATATTACTAAAGAGGCTATAATGCACAGTGATGTATTTAAGGTTTATGCACCAAAAACAGCTGTAATTCATTTTATACACAAACATTTTTCAACCCGACTAGATATTTTTACTATGTCTTTTAAGACTGGTATATGTAAATGACCTCTCTTCTCATTGGTTGCATTGTACTATGCTTCATTCACAAAGCAGTTTGGGCTTCAACAGCCAGTACATCATTTTAATTCAATAATGATAGCTAGACTTATTATTTTTAATTTCAATTCATAGTCTTGTTTTTATTTGTAAAGTGCGTATCTGCGCTCAGTGATATCTTGTATGAAATGTTTGGATATATAATTTAAAAACAGTATAATAATTACTATATATTTAGGGTGGCTTGGGATCATTTTGGGGGGGCTTCAGACGCCCATGGTGGTGCCCTTTTTTGTTTTCATAATATGGTTTATTATTATTATTCATTTATTAACGCATTAAGACATTTACATGTAAATCTTTACATTAATGTACAATTAACTCTTAAGAGTGTAGTATTGTAAACTAAACACCAAAATTTATTGTAGATTCTTTGTTCAAATATATTCCAACAAAAAATTATGCTTTACTCTTACCTTCTGTAATTTATATTACTATCATTTTAACTTAATAAATCTGTAAAGGTTTATCACATATATATAGGGATATCATTATATACATATATAGAAGTGTACGTCTATATAATTGTTTTCAACCTAATTGCTTTTATATTATTAAAACAGATATAAATGATGTCAATGTTCAGACATACAGTTTACTAAAATTATGGCATCAGACTTTTTCTTCACACTCCAACACTAAGACAGGGCTTCATCTTGTAGTGTCTCTTTGTGCTGGACTGTTTTCAGTGGCGCCATCCATCACTGTGGGTGTGTACTGCAGCTGTGGCTGTCAGGCGGCCCGGCCCGGGCTCTGGTTACAGCGGAAAGTGGCTGGCAGTGCAGAGACCCATCCAAGGTGCACTCCGTAACCCGACGCCGCACCTTGTGCTGAATGCGCTGCAGGAATTTCCCATCACAGCATCATCGTTTCACTTACAGCAGCCACTGATGTCATCATGGCCAGCGCAGCCTTGAGCGTGATTGAGCACTCAGGTTCCAGGGCCACAATGGAATATTTTGGCTCAGTTTGCGATGTAAACATGGTTTATTGGTCCAAATGGGCTGTGCCATGTTAAAGTGCATTGCAAGGCACCTGACCTGTCCATGCTCCGCCCACAAATGCGCTTTTTCATAACCACTATTGGGGGGTGGACATGCTTTAGAGCACACCAGCAAAAATGCATTCTAATGAGTCTCAATATTTGTATTTGAAGCCACCCTCCAACTTTCCTTATACAGTAATCCCTCAGTGTAACATCCGGATTTTTTTCCGGAGAACTGTATTACTGCTAACTGCTAATGCTAACGTTTTTTAAGCAATAAAGTTTTCTGATTCTGATTATTTATTTATCTGTCAGAGTTGGGGCTGTTTGGCCCACACTCTGAGCTCCCTCTCAGCAATGAACAGGCAGGAAAGCCGAACTCCATGCTGTGGTTTTTTTATTTAAGTAAAAAACAAAACAAAACAAAACAAATAGGCGCTGTGGCCTCTCAGGCTTCAGAATCAGAATAGCAAACAGGACAAAGGC
>JBBPCW010290864.1:129-10417 GCA_037974425.1 Phenacogrammus interruptus
CCAGATCCACACTGTTCTAGAATGATCTCTCCCTCTATACATCATTCTACAAAGCCCCCAGATCCACACTGTTCTAGAATGATCTCTCCCTCTATACATCATTCTACAAAGCCCCCAGATCCACACTGTTCTAGTATGATCTCCTCCTCTTTGCACTGTTTTAAAGTGTTCTCAAATTTACAGTGTTCTAGAATGATGTCCTCTTATTTGCATTGTTCTACAGTGTTTAGACTGTTTAGACTGTCAGAATCTCTTCATTTATACTGTTCTGAAATCTTTCCCTCACATTTAACCTGGTCCAGAATGGCTCTAGAATATTTTCCAGATTCACACAGTTATGGGATGTTCTTCCCATTTGAACTGCCCTAGAATCCCCAATATCACACTGTTCTAGAATGGTTTCCAAATTCAGTTTTAGGGTGTCCCTCCATTTTCACGGCTCTAGACTCTTCTCTAAATTAACACGGTTCAGTAATGATTTCCAGAACGGGTGTCTTTTTGGTGTTCTTTGTTCTGGTTGTGCTCTGGCCTTTAAAATGTCACTTCTTGTTTTTTTCCACATTGTGTGCATTTTTTGTTCCCCCACACAATTCCCATGCCTTTCCAGTGCTGGATTGTGTGCATGTGGGTGTGTGTGTGTGTGTGTGTGTGTGTGGGTGTGTGTGTCCCACAATATCTGCATGATTCTCTGAGTGGTTCTGACATATCCTAAAGGTCAGCCGCAGTAGCAGCCTAACGCTGGGTGCCACCCCTCCGCTGTGTCATCTCATCCCATTCCATCCCTCCCTCTCCCTGCCTCTCACTGTCTGCTGCCCTCCATCTCTCCTCCTCTCCACCCACCGCTGGCATCCTCCACCTTCAATCATAGCTCATAAATGGCTCTCGTCTTGATAGCCGTGCTAACACTGGCTTGTCCATGGTGAGTATATTGAGTATTGGAAATATACTGTGTCCCAGAAGAGTGGTTTTCAGTCCAGTTCTCAAAGTCCCCCATCAATTCGAGATCTTTAAGCCTCACAAACCTGCTTTATGTCGTCTGGTAGGCCAGAACGACTTAATTTGGCAAGAAGTAGCCAAACAACCAGCACTTTTTTATCCGATGGTCAAAAAAGTGCTACAAACAAAAACAGACCCACGTAAAACAAAGTGGTTTGCAATATACATAGACAGTTTGCATCCAACACACAAGGAATCCAATTTACTAGCTAATAGACTCTTTAAATAACCGTTTGAATAACTTTTAATGATGTGAAGAACAAACTCCTGTGAATACATCTTATTTCAAAAACCACAAGCTGCTTAAAAAGTTTCTTTCTAGACTACCTGTTGTTTGATTGACAACTCATTCAGGACTGGCCTGAAAACATCACCTTTATGGTGCTTTGTGTGGACGCTCTCAGGTTTTTCAGAATGTTAAAAGTAAAATGGTCTGGATACACTAAACTGAATTTTATCTAAAAGAAGACAATGGGTCAGTTTCCCGGACAGGGATTAAGCCTAGTCCTGGATTAAGTAGTTCTGTGAATGGAGATTTTCCATTGAAAAGGAAAGAGTAGTCCAAGACTAGGCTTAATCCCTGTCTGGGAAACCGACCCAATGTGTTTGATATCCTTGTTTTTCAACCTATATACTTGCGAAAGTACAGGCCATGATGGACATCACCTTTAGAACTGGTTTGTGTCTTTAATAAAATACAGCAAAATGCAAAAGTGTGTACTAAAGAGATTGCCATGGTATTAAAAATATTTCAAACTGAAATTTGGTTTCAAGTCACTTCAAGCCACTGTTATTTGTATCTACAGAGGTAAGCAACGGCGTCAACACTGAGGATGGTGGGTTCGACTACTACACCAGTTAAGGCATTCACTGACCCCACGGACTCTCCGGACTCTTTGGGTTTAAAAACAAAAACGCTTGGATGAAATGACTTGTTTACTTTTTATTTTACTGACCCCCCCACCCCCCAAACACCTGTTTCTGTTTGTGTTATCCTGTGATCTTCTGAACAGTAATGTATTACTTTAGCAATTCTACCGTATTGCTGGAGGAATGAGAGATATGTATATTCTGTATATTTTTTCTTTTTAAACTGTGAAATGGCTTGTAATGAAGTAGCTTCGTAAACGAGGAGGAAGCCTCGTATATTTTACCGAACCTGTGGCCTCTGCCCCCTCCGTGCTCAGGGTGGCTGAAACGTCCATCGTTTGCTTCTGACCGCAAGCATGCCTGTAATAAAATCAAGGGCCTCACCCTTGAATTTAGAGATAACGTCTTCTAACCAGGAGCCGAGGAGTTTTCGAGAAAACCGTTTGTACGGTTTCCTTGGGCATGATGTTGACCTTCTACTGCCTTCTGTTAGGGCGGAAGAAACTAACGAAACTCCGCGTGTTTACAGAGTGCCTGCCTTTCTCCTTCGCGTGTACTATTTAAATACAGTAGGTGACTATTCAGTAGACATTTTCATATGTGCCCTACTTGTCATGTTCCATTTTAAAGAAGAAACTGAGTTTTTATAGTGACGTTTTATGCCTTTCAGATGTAAAAGGCTGCATTTTTTTTTTTTAAAAAGGAAAAGTAGAGGACGTAAGAAGCATGCAAGGAAACTGTCTTCATTCTGGTTGCATTGTAAATGGTGGTTTGCCATGAATAGAGTAGTTAAAACACTGAACGCAGTGAAACCAGTCGAGTTTCAGTGCTGTGTGCAATACTACTGGCACTCCTGAACTGGCCTACAGTCTGAAATACTATTTATATATTGTACAGTGATTGTGGAATAGCGTCATGTGATCATGGTCATTTTTGTTTGCTCTATGGAACTGACCAGAAGAGGTCATAACTCTAGGACCCGGGTCATGGTGTGAACCATTTTGTTAATAATAAAGCTTTCATTGTCACACAAGAGACTCTGAACAAATAGTGCGGTTTTTATTTTGTATGTGTCTAATGTCAATCAATAAAAACAAATCTTTACAACAGTTGCTTGATGTTCACATTTTTTTTGTGCAAAGCTGCCAAACAAGATCAGAAGGCATTATTTCAGTATTACTATCACTATTAGGTACTTCAGAACCTCAGTAAGTAGCAGAGGGTCAGTGTAACTGCAGGATTTCCATTCCAAACAAGCAGGTCTGAATCTTACAACTGTCCTGCTTTTACAGATAAGGTTTTTACTTCAATTTAGGTTTTTACTACAATTTAAGTACTTAAATTGTTTGTAGAAACTTTAATTAGTTAAACTAATTATGAATGCCACATTGGTTTATTCTAGACAATTCTGACAAATTTGCATTTAAGGGAACTTTTGCAGCCTCTCTTCCTGAAAATGTGTTTTCATATTTACTCTAGACTTTAAGCCATATATACATTACAAATACTGTAGCTATTGCAATATACTGAATCTTTGAAAATCATGTTATCCTACATCTCTGAGAATGTTTTTACAACTGTACAAACATTTAAGCCTGATTTACAAAAAGGCATTACTTTCCTCACTTTTTTGGTCTGAGTCTTGGTACAGTTGGGTGGATCAAAAGCACTCGCTGCTCATTTGGCAAGTGGAAATATTCCCTAAACATTTTGGGAGACTTTAGTTATAAAATCATTACCCAAAAAAAGCCTTATAAACAAGAGTCTATTGTACACGTTGTACAAGCAGCAATTTTGGGGAAAAAAAAAAAAGGCACAAAAAGCAAAAAGAAAACCTCAGGAAATAAATAAATAAATAAATCTTGTCACTGTTTGAAGTCCAGGCGATACTAAGAGAGGAACGTTACTCTGACTGGCCACCTCTCCAACGACATTAGACTGAGCACAATATGAGTGATTACAATTTGATCACGTTTATCCAGTGCTTTAATAAAGTCCCGAAAGCAACACGTACTCGCTGCAACTCTTTATCCTGTTGGAAAGACCCCAGTTTTACAAAAACAGTTGGTCCCTGGAGCAAGAGGCGGGGCGTCTGTCCCAACGCTGATCAGTCATCATACAGTACAGATTTGTTAAATACAAACACGCCCAGTATCATCGTACAGCTCCCGTTCTCCCGCTGTCACTGCAGTGGGGTTTGCAATGTCAACCCTCAAATAATGTGCTGGGACAAGAAGAGATGGTTTCAAAGTGCCTGATAAATTGGGATTGGAAGCTTGTCAGGTTCTCCTGCTTTAATTACTGTTAGGCGAGTACAGTATTTTATTTCTTTCTTTTGTAGGCCTAGTTTCAGCCACACAAACCGATATATTCTAAATGTCCAAGTAATCATGAAGGCGGGAACATTTTCACCTCAAACTGAATTAATTTGTGAGTCCGGTCTGCTGTACGCTAAAGCTGTATCCTAATAATGTACACTGTTGAAACATTTGAGCATCTACTGCATTTAGAACAAATGCATTATAGAAAGTAAATATTTTAGCCACTTGCAAGCATGTTGCTTGGGCACAGGTAATGATCCAGTATCAGCTACGGCCTTGTCCTCAGCTGAAGTTCGTTTTGCGCAGATTCTTGTTTGGAATTTCAATAGCGCTGACCTGCAGTGGCCATGAACCTCCCATGATTCCGGCCTGGAGGGCCACTCCGGTCACCACAGCCAAGTCAGGGTCCACGGATGTGTTTGGCTTCTTCCCAAAATACTGGCTGATAATCTGCCTAATGCGGGGTATCCTTGTGGAGCCGCCCACCAGAACGATCTCGTCAACCTCGTCCTTATCTAAACGTCCCTCTATCAGAACAGTCTCAATGGGAGCTAGGATCTTCTGGAAGAGGTCTGCGTTAAGGTCTTCGAAGAGCTCCCTTGTCAGCTCCTCCTGGAACATAACATGCTCCTCTTGCTGGCCTTCGGCTCCAGTGGTCTGCAGATGAAGAGGCACAATAAGGGTCACGTGGGACTCCACAGTCAGTCTGAGCTTGGCTGCCTCTATGGCCTGTCGGAGCCGATGGACGTCCTCCTTCAGGGTGGGGGACACTCCGAACCGCTGGTGCACTCTCTCACTGGCATACTGGAACAAACGCTGGCTGAAGTCCTGCCCTCCAAGCTTGTTATTACCTGTGGAGATGAAAACACAGTTTAAACCGTGTGGCTAAAACACAACTGCTAGAAGCTGCAGTAGAACGGAAAACACGCAAAGAAAGCTCAGATTCCCATGGAGCATACAAGCTACAGATCCAAACCCTTAGAACACGAGGGGCAAAGATCCGTGCTAGAAGCGCTTTGTTTGGTGTTCCTACGTTACGTAGAACCAAAGTTATTGTGATTTTCAAAAACATGTAATAATAAACACTACTATGATGATTAGCATCACACACAAATCATCATAAAGAACAAAACTACCCAGAATTCTTTTATTTCAGGTCTTAGAAGCCAACAGAAAATCACAAGGGAGTGGTTAGCCAGATAGGGATTAAGCCTAGTCATGGACTACACCACACTATGAAAGCAGATTTACCATTGAAAGGCAAATATAATCTTGGACTATTTCCTGTTTGGGAAACTGACCCAAGATCTTTGAACCCGGGAAAACCTTCAGGACAGTCTCCATCCACAAGTTAGTGGGGGAAAACTAGCAGAGAGGGGGTCCGGAGAGCAGCAAACGCAGAGTGTGTAGGAGAGCAAATGCTGGTTTTAGACTGTTCATGTCAAAATCATATTTTACTTTTACACTCTGAGTGGAAATTGTAATATCTATATGGTCTCTGAATACATCACCAATGATGAGCTGGTTGTATAGGTAGGTTGTATAAATACTTCAGTGAATTTCTACATTCTTACCTGCCATAGCCCTGGTAAGAAACATGCCTCCCTGCTTGTTGAGCAGAGATACATCAAGCGTTCCTCCTCCAAGGTCCACCACAAGGACATTAAACACGTCCACTTTATGGAGCCCGTAGGCCATCGCTGCTGCCGTGGGCTCATTGATGACCCTTAAGATGTCCAAACCTGATTAAAGAAATAGACTAATTATTATTACATAATAGTAACATTAGTAATTGACATTTCATTATTCGGTCATGACTCAGATGAATTCGGCCTATAGTTGATGTAAGCAAACCGAAAGTACGCTGCTAAAAAAAAAAAAAAAAATTAGTCATTGCTGAAGCAGGCTCCACTGTTATCTTTCTGAAACAAATTAATAGGAAACCTTTTAGATTGTGAGATTTTTGATTAGATAAGTGGCTTTTTGGCAGACTGACCAGCCAGGCTTGCAGCTCTGATTGTGTAGTTTCTTTGCATCTCGTCAAACTCGGCTGGCACCGAAATAACCGCTTTCTCAATGGGAACTCCCAGGTGCTTCTCGGCCATCTTCCTCATTTTCAACAGGAGTCGAGATCCGATGAACTCCGGAGTCACGGTGAAGGTGCCGTTTGTAGAGACCAAAAACTCGGCACTCCCATTATTGAGTATTACCTGTAAAAAAATTTTTATGTGTATCCAAGTTGGTCTGCACAGGTTCTTTACATAACCTACTAAAAAGTTACACATGCGGTTTTTGGAAAGAAATAGACCTTACCTTAAATGGGTAACGTGCACTCTCTTGATCCAAAGTCTTTTGGTCAAATACTTTTCCTATAAACCTCTTGGCATCATAAACTGTGTACTGTGGATTGATGTCAGCCAGCTCCTGACCTTCATATCCAGCAAATATGCCTTCAGCAGTGAAGGACACCACGCTAGGAATGCTTTTCCGACCCTTCTCATCCGCAATGACCTCCACCTCTCCCGTTCCTGGCTGGAACACCCCCACTGAGCAAAACGTGGTCCCAAGATCTAACCCAATCACCCTGGGTTTAGGGGGAGGCAGGTACTGTTGTCCGAGATAGCCAGCCAGAAATAAGGCGAGGATAACAGAACCTGAACACAAGCACAAGAAATTAGCAAAGTGAAAGATATGATCAATTTGGCCTGAAAGGAGGGTACCTGACTAACTCACATGCTGTTCAAACAGGTAAATGAGGTGATGGTAACTTAGGTGAAGTAAGTTAAAGCCGGGAAATGTTACAGGTGCAATGTGGAGCTAAACTAAGACCAAATATTGTGACCAATTTGATGGTTAATCTACACTTAAAACAAGTAGAGTGGCAGATATTGCCAATATACAAGCAATGAGTAGGCAGCTGGTGGCAATCGGTCGGCTGTGGGTTTTAATCGGAGGACTGACAGTGACAACACTGAGGTACCCTTGAGCAAGGTACCATCCCCACATGCTGTGTTTCTGGCTGCCCACTGCTTCACATGAATGGGTTAAATGCAGAGAAAGAATTTCATACTCTTCTCACTGTGCTGTGTACAAGTAATGATGTAATGATAAAATAAGTAAATATTAAATCAATGTTACAGGTGTGATGTGGAGCTAAACTAAGACTAAAAAGTGTGTCTGATTTAACTGTTTATCTACATTTGAAACAAGTAGATTGGCAGATGTGATGCGATGTGGTGATGCAGCTAAAACCATGAGTGTGGCAAGCAAACGATGGTGATCCACAATCCAATAAAATCCATGTAATTTAAGGCTTCTGTCTAAGTAAAGTCAGACTATCTCTGCATTTAACGGTACAGTGCTCAAGGGTTCCTCAGTGGTGCCCCTAGCAGTCCTCGGATCGCAGGGGCTACTACTATATACTGAGCTGAGATACTACACAATACATACTGATTTATTTATACTATAAGATACAATATATTAGGGAAAATTGCATATAAACTGTTATACCATATACTCAGCTATGCTACTACCCAGCTATAAAAATAAGTGTTGCTCTTGTATATTTTAGGAACATTCTCTTGATACAGTGTAAGAGTGTAATGGTTTATTTAGGAAGCTGTTCAGAAATTTCATGTACATCAAAGAGCATCTGGTAGTCTGGGAACTATCAGGCTAGGAGGCTAACAACATTAGCTAAAACCTACCAGGAAATCAGGAAAAACAGATTAACCCAGCGAGCTGTTAGACCTCAGTTAATTCAGTTAAAATACTCACCGATTGTAGATATTTCTCCAGCCATTTCTTCAGCCTGGTGTGATAAATACAGAGAGCTGGAGTGTGGTCATTCAGTAACTACAGCTGAACCGGCAAATGGACATTTTTATTTTCATGTACACGTCTAACTAACAGGAGCGCCCAGTGCAGCTGGGGAATGTAGTTTTTTACAACTATGTGGACAAAAGTATTGGGACAACCAGTGGGTTTCCAGTGAATGTTAAGGGCCTTGTCTAATGCATTTTGGACGACGCCATGCTTACAACTTTGTGGACAGAACCTTTTCTATTTCAGCATGACTGTACCCAAAACAAGACATGGACGGATGACTTCCATGTAGAAGAACTTGACTGGCCAGCACAGAGCCCCGACCTCAGCCCCATCCAACACCGTTGGGATGAACTGGAACGGAGATTGTGAGCCAGGTGATTGGAGAAGACTGGAGGAGATTGTGATCCAACATCAATACTCAACAAAATGAATGGGGACAAATTCGCACAGAAACTCAGAATAAAGAGTGTTATAGCTACAACTCCAATTCCATATTAAAGTCTAAGTATTTAAAGGAATGTGGCTAAAGTCCGTGTTGTACGGGCGTCTCAATACTTTTGTACATGTTGTGTATGTGTAGGGAGCTGTATCTTTTAAACTACATTTCCCAAGATGCTTTGACTTAAAGACTGACGCTGGGTTTTTCCCAACGCTCTCTGTATGATGTGTTTTGGGCGCATAACAAACTGCTCACTCGCCCACTAAAGAGTGTTTAAACTAGTGCACTACTCACGGTGAGCGGTGTAGTGAGTAAAGGGCTCAAATGTGTTGTTTGGAACTAGCTCTTCGTTTCTCTGAAGCAACGAAAATGGATTTCATTGGACAACCTCGCTCCACTGCGCGAACTAGGATTGGTTCAAGACCTTTGTTGCGGTTGCCGTTGGCAGATCTCAGACACCAAGAGATGCAGTAAAAAATTTCACAGAGGATCTGAACCTCCTGGACTCAGAAGAGTTAGAGGAGGTTCTACCAGCTTTTAACTTCGTAGCAAATAAACAAATTATTTTTGTTCAATAGCTGAACATCCTGACTTCGTGAAGCATGCATATATTATTAGTAGTAGTATTAGTGTCGTCATCATCATCAACATTATTTTTATTGTGAGTAGTAGTAATAGTAGCATCATCGTCATTATCACTATCATCATCATTAGTAGTAACAGTAGAAGTAGTATCATAATCCTTATTATTATTTTTATTATTAGTAGTAGTAGTATTGGTATGTAGTTACTACTTCATGCCTTTTTTCCAGATCAAAAAAAAAAAACTATGGAATCACTCAATGTGAAGAACAATTCAGAATCAGAATCGTGTGTGTAGTTTAAAAGACAACTGTATGAAACCCAATATATAAACAACACAACGAACAATATACTAAGCAATATTAAAAAACAATATACAATATAAGGTATGAATGAGTCATATGGGTTTATATTTATAAATATAAAGATAAGTGTTAACAAGTATTATTTGAACGTGTTTATACTGTTAATCTAAATATATGTATGAAGAAACATACACACACACATATATGCATATATAGTCATACACATACACAATTTATATGTGTACAGAGTGTATAGATCACCAATACAATATATAGCAATCTAAATCTTATATACAGAAAACACAGGATTGTGTACATGAAGTGCAGTTCAGTTGTTTAGGAGGGTAATGGCGAGGGGAAAGAAACTGTTCCTGTGTCGGCTGGTCCTGGTCTGCAGGCTTTTACACCGTCTGCCAGAGGGCAGCAGGTCAAAAAGTCTGTGTCCAGGGTGTGAGGGGTCTGTGCCCATTTCCTAGTCCTTGAGCGGTACAGGTCCTGGATGGAGGGCAGGGGGGCGCCGGTGATCTTTTCTGCTTCCCATACAGTCCGCTGCAGTCTGTTCCTGTCCTGCTTAGTGGCTGCTCCACACCAGACTGTGATGGAGGAGCACAGACTCAATGACTGCAGTGTAAAACTGGATCAGTGGATCCTGTGGAAGACTGTACTTCCTCAGTTGCCTCAGGAAGTACATCCTCTGCTGGGTCTTTTTGAGGATGGAAGAGATGCTGGTCTCCCACTCCAGGTCCTGGGAGATGATGGTACCCAGGAATTTGAAGGTCTCCATTATGGAATCATCAAAAAATAAATCACAATTAGTACTTGGTTGCTCCTCTTCAGACCAGAATTATATTAAAATAATAGACAATACGGGGCGGCACGGTGGCGCAGTGGTTAGCGCTGTTGCCTCACAGCGAGAAGGTCCTGGGTTCGAGTCCCGGGTTGGGCGC
>JBBPCW010290885.1:0-10415 GCA_037974425.1 Phenacogrammus interruptus
TTATTATTATTATTATTATTATTATTATTATTATTATTATTATTATTATCATCATTATTATTATTTGACATTATGGTTTCACCCTCAGCTCATCACTCTGGACACACTATAAATTTCAGTTTCCTATGAATTACAGACAACCTATGAAGCTGTAATGTAATGATATAATAATAACATTATGATACTCATGTATCTACAACAAAATTTGTATTCTTACCCTATTCAGCTCCAGGGTGTGTTGAGAATCTAATAGGATTGGTATAATGGGACGAAAGCCAATTCGACAGAAAGAGGATAACTGTTGACACACATATTGACACAAGATACAACATCTCTTTTGCTTTGATTTTGAATACAAATACGAATACGAATTTTGAACACTAATACTTTTGAGTGCCCAAGCTGTGGTTCAAATAAGTCAAATATAACCATGTAGGTGATATAATCATGTGGCTAATGTGGGTGAACTGCTGACTCCACATTCTAAAGAGAGCAGACAATGTAATTGTTTCACTCCAGGCTCCAGATGAAGTTGACAGGTTGCCACCTTCTGAAGGTCTGCTAGCTTTTTCAGGTAGGTGGGAGTGGAGTGTTAATCAGTGGACCGCTCTCATTTTCTATCCTACATGACAGCTGAGAGTTAACATCTCCTTCTGAGGTGGCCCGAGACAGACCTACACTCGTAATACACGCCATAAAACAAGCTTGTTTATTGGATTTAAAACTCTTTTGCAATTATATTAAGAGCTAACCCTGAAAGAATATAAGGGGAATTTCAATTTTCTGCATAATTAACATCACTCAGAGTCACGTACTCTAAAGAAATAATTGTTTACAATAGTGGTGATGGTAATCAGACATCCAAAGTATTTAAATGCCTCTAAATGCTGCCTCACATTAAGCTTTTACACTCAATATCTATGAATATGTTTGACTGAAGTCTTATACAACGTTTTAGAGAGAAGTAGAAATAACTTTTCACAACATATAGGTCCAAACTCAAAATTACACCCAAAGAAAACTACAAAGATCAGCACTGCATATGAAAACTCAGCCACTGGACATTAATGTGATTCCCTTCACCTCCACTGTAAATAAATCTCTACAATGACCCATTCCTCATCAAACCGACAGGATTATGACATTTAGCAAAACTCTGACTGGCCTCCAGACATTCTCTCTCTCTCTCTCTCTCTCTCTCTCTCTCTCTCTCTCTCTCTCTCACACACACACACACACACACAGCCTCTCTCACACACAAACACATATGGACTCTCTCTCACACAAACATATACACACATCACGAAGCACTTTCCTTTCTCCTGTGAGGAATATAAGGAGTATGGGAAATGTGTGGAGTGTGTGGAGAATCTCTCTCTGTTCCAGTGTGTAGAGTATAAGGAGTGTGGGAAATGTGTGGAGAGTCTCTCTCTGGTCCAGTGTGTAGAGTGTGTGGAGAGTCTTTCTCTGCTCCAGTGTGTGGAGTGATTTGACAGTCTCTCTGGTCCAGTGTGAGATGTGTGTGGGGTGTGCAGAGTGTGTGGAGTCTCTCTCTGGTCCAGTGTGGGAAGTGTGTGGGGTGTGTGGAGATACTCTCTCTGGTCCAGTGTGAGACGTATGTGGGGTATGTGGAGAGTCTCTCTCTGATCCAGTGTGAGGAGTGTGTGGAGAATCTCCCCTCCTGTGTAAGACGTGTGATGAGTGTATGGAGTGTGTGGGGAGCCTATATCTGCTCCAGTGGATTCTCATCGTTTAAAGATCGGCGGGCGCGCACACGTGCTGCTCGCGCGCATCATCACTCCCAGCCAAAACAAACGGCCCTCCCAGGAGAACTGTCAGGAAAAAGGAGGGAAAACGACCAAAACTGTCCTTCCTACCTTGCTCTTCACTTCTGCGGACAGTCCGAAAGCCGGGCCGCTCCTGAAGTGCTGTTGTGCCATTGTGACAGGTCTCAGAGTCGAGCTAAAACCGTTATGGAAAGCAGGAGTGTCGGATGCAGGCAAATGGCTTGACGGTGCGAAGAGAAGTCACCCTTGTTCCCACAGAAAACGTTATTGGTGTTTAAGGATAACCGAGGTACTGTCTCTTCTCTTCCGTTGCCTTCTCCTCCTCTCCTAAATGTGCATTGGAAAGCTCTTCAGCACCACCTCCAGCACTTTTTCAGGCTTTTTAAAACTCTTCCCAGCTGAGCGTGCCCGAGGCACGCGCTGATTGGCCAAACGGGCCGTTACGTCATGACCTGGGTGATGTCAGCAGCATGGCATTAGGACCGCCGCTGTCACTTTTTCCACCTTGATCCCTCTTTATACGGATGGACCTTATATGTCCCATTCAAATATGCCCAATCCTCTTTACACTAGTCAGGCGGGTGAGAAAAGAAGAAGACTAATATTCTGTAGACATGAAAACACCACATCTGTCCCAGATGTTGAATAACTTGGCAAGACGTAAACCACGCAGGTCTTACAATACATCGTCAAAACTACTGGGACGCCTCATCATACATAGATTTCAATTTGGTGCTGCTCGCACCTCCGCAGCTGTAACAGCTTGCACTGTTCTTTTTTCTACAGCATTTCTGAGGTCAGACACCGATGTTGGTCGAGAAGGCCTGGTTTGCCATCTCTGTTCCAGTTAATCCCAAAGGTGTTGGGTGGGTTTGAGGTCAGGGAATGACGTGTTTCTATACTTTTGTGCATATAGTGTACATGGAGTGTGCATCCGTGTGTTTAATGCAAGCTAAACTGAGCTGATCCTAACACCTGTTCAGTTTGTAAATATGCTAAATAGGAGACTTTACTGTGCTGTACAACAATGGGAATTTGGTACATGTCCAAGCAGAACATCCTACAGTGCAAAATATTCTTTTAATAGAAGCTGTGCTCACAGATTCCTCCATGGCAGTTGATCCCTGCTGGACAAACAGTCCCCCACCAGCTTATCCTGTCCTCTGAAACAGGGGCTGCTGAGAACAGGTATGTTTATGGTACGAAACAATTGGGGACTCTGATTATATTATTTTGTAGGCAGTATAGGTAAGAACTTTTATTCAGTGATACAGGAAAATATCTACATACAGGAGAATCTCACCTATACACACACTCCACTCACCGTAGTTATATTTTATAGACTAATTGTATCAGGTTGATTTATTATATAATATGATCATATTATAAATGTAATAGAATTGTATTCAAAGGCAAGAACTTTTGAACAGAAAAAAGTGAGTACAATAAATAACTACAAATGGGAGAAATGCAATACATTTAAAAATACATTTAAAATAATTTAAAATAAACACATGAACTATTTTCACAAGACCCCCTGATGACTGACTGCTTTATACAGTTTATTGCCTGAAACAGCTCTGGTTACACTGAATAACATGAACTATGCACTTAATTAGAAACACCTATGCTGTGAGTCTACTTACCATTTTAAAAGGTCCAATAGAGAAGTGTACAATCACAGACAGTTGATATTTATCAGCCACCTGCTACATCGTTCATCACTGTTGAGGATGCTGTTGACCAGACATTATCTGGGTGGTGGGCCCTGCTCTGCACAGCAGTGACACTGACATGATAAAGTGTGTGGTGATGGTATGAGTATGTGAGGCACAGCAGCCTTTCTAACCTAATGTCAGTGTGTGCTGATGTTGGTCTACCATTCAAAAGTATCCAGCCAACCCTGTGATCAGAAACTGGTTAATGAGGAAGAGCTAGAGGATGATTCATGCAGATTGTGTGTTTCTGATGAGCTCGAAACTGGTGGAAGGTATTTCAGTCATGGTTTTGTTTTATTAATCTGCCCCACAATCACTGACAATTGTTACACTGTAAAAAGCAGAATTCCTGCAATAATCTTCTCTAGTGTTTCCCATCCCAGGTTCTGGAGGCCAAAAGCACAATCAAATGTGTTTCATATCTGATCTAACTAATCAGCTCATCCACAACCTATACTGAGCTGAAGTGGGAGTGTTAAAAAAGTAAAAGCCCTAAAATGAGCGAGACAGTGGGCCTTCAGAACAAGGGTATGAACACTGATATACTATGTTCCTCATAGCGTTGTCTCAACACTTGTCTCAACTTTGATAAGACACTTTCAGTTCTATATTCAAACCATTCCCCCTAAGATAAACATATCAGAGTAAACATACAATTTCTCTAAAGTGAATCACAACAGTGATGCTCAAAAGTTAGTTAGATACATATAATGTGACTACCATCTGTAAACCATTTTACAGTAATAAAAAGATCCTAGTGAGGTAGGACAGTTGTTTAAAAGCCTTATATGCTGTTACTTTCAGAAGTCAAGAGAAACTTAGTACAAACTAAAGTGAGGCTTATGTTCACACAAGCAGTGCAAAGACATTAAATACCATTCCAGGTCAATACCTCATGAATCTAAAAAAAATGCCAAAAGCTGTCATCGGAGCAATAGGTGATGTTTTAAATATTAATCTACTATGTATAATAAAAACAAAGGAAATTGTTGAATGAGAAGGTGTGTCCAAACTTTTGACTGGTACTGTGTATAGGGTTTTTGGAATCATTACATTTTCATATAATATGAGGTTTTGGGTTTAACACATTCCTCCTCCAAGTTATGTCTAAATGCTTTTGACTCATTTCGTTATTCCAAGTTGATAGTATTTTGGGTTTGAGTTAAGTAGTTCATCTTGTAGTGTCTCATTAAAACAGCTGCCGGCTTTTCGGCCTGCAGTACATTTACTGCCTTAATGTCTTGTGTATAAGATGCTTTCGCTACTCAATTTAATGTTGTTGTAATCAATGGAGGGACTGTACTGTAAATCTCCATTTGGAGGGATTTCAGTGCTGTAATATTCCCCTGTTATTCTGTTCACTGTAACAGCTTGCCTGGTTTGTAACTGTCAATATTTTACTACAAATATCCTACAGTAAACTCACTGAATTATGTAATTATGGTTCTCTTCTGTAAATGGAAACAGTAGTGTCCCTGTAATATTAATAACTGAGAGTGGGAGCCAGTCAACAGAAAAGGTTGTATCATGCATGTTTTTGTGAGATTTGTTTGTGTTCCTAAATGGCCTAAATGACCACACATATAAGAGATCTTGATACTTTTCAATGCTTTCTTGTTTGCATGAAAATTGTTAAATGAAAATCCATGATAGTAACTTAAGTACAGACCGTAAATATAGACCCTCATTTTTCAAAATATGTTAATTTAAAGCTTTAAATTGTAGCTTAAGCTGAGATGAGTGATTTAAAGTGAGCATGAATATGTACATCTCATTCTATCCCCAAAACTTTGACTACAGTTAAATAAATAAACCTATTTCTCACCCGTGCCAAAGAATGGAGTGTTTTATATCAGATTCCCAAAGATCACTCATGTCTGCCAGAACCGAGAGCGAGAGTAGGTCTCGGAGGGGAGGAGATTCTGATTAGCGTGTCTCGGGCCAAATGGTGCTGAAAGTTTTGAGTCTCGAGTTTTGAGTGTTTCTCGACATGCAGCACTGGAAAGCAAGTGATATTTTGGACATGTGCCAAAGAATATGACATCCAGTTTTATGGCAGAAGAAGAAGTAAATACTGTACTATTGGATCTGCTAGAGAGTGATGTTCTGTGTAAACATTTATGAAGGTGTCACCAAAAGACCATTTTATCAGAGAGACCTGCCTAGAATAACCTCTGACTTGGTCGGTGTGTCAGATGTGGAAAATGGTTTGTAAGTCAGGTTCCATGAAGAGCTCAGCTGCACAGGAAACGCAGCTCATTCCATCGCCCCCCCTTCTCCCTTCACTGGGACCTATGGCAAAATGGGATGATGAAAATTCTTCATTTATTATGGCCTATTTACTCTGTTTCTTTATGGTTTACTCTATATGACTGGCAAACTGATGACTAGAAAGTGTTGGAATTTATTTGCTGATGTATTCACTGTTACTGATTCTTTCAAATATCTAATAAATGGATAAATTGCGATAATATAAATACATTCTCAGGGTTGTCTGTGTAGTTGAATCTCTGGTATTGGTGCAAACATAATATAATGATTACAAAACAGCCTAGAAAATCAAAAAAACATAACATAATTGTAATGAAACTGAATAAAACAAAGACGTTTCAAAAGAGAATGAATTACATTACAAGTAATAAGAACAGAAAATACATTCGATTCTTTTACAAAACTACAAAATTCTATGCAAGTCCTTGGGGAACCCTACCCTTGTATGCACCTCTGGAGAAGAGGCTTCAGTAATGTGTCCTTTGATGGCAATATGAACCAAACCAAATTATCTATAAAAATGTTTATTTTTTCTTATTTTTCTTTTTATTTATGTCATTAGGAAATTGCATGTTCCACTTTATTACTGCTTTATGGTGAAGTTAGTGGTATTGGCTCAAAATTATTTGGAATAAAATCTCATTACATTAATGTACATAGCATGTTTTTTCCTGAATGGCTTAGTTTTTTGCGGATCTGCTATGAGAAGAATTAAATACAGTGTGGAGACATGAAAGAATGCCTCAGGAGTTTGCATCTTCAGCATTTGAGTGTGAGCTATAGAATTTGGAAAAGGCCAATTGTATCCAACCACATAAAACTAGAAGTGTACGAACAGTAATAGTTCTGTATTAATCAGATATAGAATACATACTGGGATGTAATTTTAATACATTATTTTGCATTAAATATTAAGATTTTACTTTTCACAGATAAAAGGTTTATAGTTATGGTGACAATATGTGAAGTGAAGTGTTTTGAGACCTTAAATGATGTCCATTGTTATGTAGCTTCGACACCACTGCTGATGCTGTGCTGCACTGGACCACATCATTCAATTACAGAGTAAAATCAAACAATGTTCTGAAGCAAATTGTTCCTGTAAATAAAATAAACACAGTGATGTGATGAGGTGTGATTCACCACATAACAGCTTTTAAAGATCAGATTCTGAGCTCATCTACCAGGTTAGAAATGGTGATGTCCGCAAAGCTATGTAGGTCTAGAGAGTTGTGGCTGAAAAATGTTTTGAGTTTAGACAGGGTGGTGTCTGTTCCAATACAAACACCTAAGCTAATATTACAAAAATAATCCCAATTCACAGGATATAAATGTAGGCTATGCAACAGGCTATTGCTTTTGCATATTTTTCTGTCTTCGTGGCTCATACTAGGAATTCAGTTTTACCTCCAAGTGTGTTTTTCCTTCCCTCTAGTGTTTATAGGAAGAGTGCTGACTGTTCTCACCACCACTAAAAATTAGTAACCAAGAGTGAAATTTACAATACGAAAAGCACAACATCATTTCCAAAAATATGTATATAGGTGCGTCCAGTGCAGACGCAAGTGGCCAGTTGTAAACACACAGCTTGTGTAATCTCCATTGAAAAGCGCTACTAATAGAATTAGATCATATATAGCCAAATGTGTGTGGTATCTTCCACTAAGACATTCACATCCAGTCATTAAAGTCATGTAGATTGTGAGATGAGGCTCCCATAGATTGGACTAGTTTGGACAAGCATAACTCAATCAGACTGAAATCCAGGGAATTTGGTGGGAACACCTTAAACTCTTGTTCCTGTTCCTCAAACCTTTGCAATACAATGTCTGCAGTGTGGTAGGGTGCAATATCCTGCCCCTGCCATTAGTGAATACAGTTTGGTTGGAAGGGGTGTGCTTGCTCTGCAACAATATTTAGATATGTGGTATGTGTCAAAGTGACATCCACATGAAGACCAAGACCCATGCTTTTGTCTGTGAGAATTTGTGCCCATTCAGTCAGAAAAGTCTGGCTTTCAGTCGAAGTTCTATGAATTCCAAAGGTTAGGTTGAAGTCCCTGTGCAGGCCACTGGGGCACAAACTGGTGAAACCAGTCTTTATGGACCCCCTTTTTTTGTCATGCTAGAACAGGAGAAGAACTGTTGCCACATAGTTGGATGCATGTGATTGTTTCTGCATGCCATAGCATTAGCATTACTCTCCACCAGTACGAAGGAGCCTGAACTACTGCTACGTCCATTAAACTAGCATTATCTGAGTGAATATTACCACATGTTCAACAAGCATACAAAGAAATATGGTATCTTTGGTACTTTTGTCATAAAATTACATTTGAAGGTGGTTTAGAAACATTTGTATAGATCAATTAGAGGGATTGAAGTCCACCAGCATTTGACTGTGGGGCTGTGGAGCTGTGTTCTCTGGAGTGATGGAACATCACCCAAAACGATTTTTATGAGCTGGAGTGACGTTTGAGATCCAGAAGCAATTTTCCAATATCAGTACCAGACCTCACTAATACTGTTGTGGCTGAATGCAAGCAAATCCTCACAACATTGGTCCAACATCTAATGTAAAGCTTTCCCAGAGGAATAGAGGGGGAGAGTGGTGGTGGTGGGGGGAAAATACCCTATTAACAGAGAAAATGTCGGATGAATCAGTGCCTATAAACATTGGACATGTATTGTATTTGACTTGATTGACAGTCTTCAAAGAGAACTTGCTGACCTCAGCTGCTCTTCTGTAGGCTTCAGTGCATACTAACCTACAACAAGGAACGCAAGCAGATTACATAACATCTCCAAACTCTCGCTGACAGGCCAACGGAGTCGCGCATGCTCTGCGGGCGCATGAGCCAGAGCTCGATCCAATGCTCTTGTAAACATTGTGAGGAGTGAGATGAAGCAGGGGAGGAATTTAGGCTCTTTATTTGGTCATGGCTGAGGCCGAGTGTCTAGTAGCCCGTTCCGGGAGGCAAAAGAGACAAAAAGCTGGTTCCTCTGTAAACCTTTGTCATCAAGCCTCAAACAGGGGGAGGTTTAAAACAGATGTGATTTTATTAAAGGGGAATTCCACCCGTTTTTAAAAATTTCTTCAGAACTCAAAACAAAGTAATGATGGGAGATATGGTAAATATATATCTCAATACTGAAATGTTCATGTCATATCACTATAATATGTAATACGTCAGAATATGCGAGTGTGTGTGTAGGTATATATATATATATATGTATTGCAAGAGTATATGATTTATAAGGTTGTATGCATTATATCAACATTAAATGGGACTAATCATATTCTCTTTGTAATCACAATATACTTCGAAAAGCACACAGAGACAAGCTGTGATGGGATTTATCTTGATAACTATCACTATCATCACATTGCTCTGCTCTTAATCAGGGTAATTCAGAGTGGTTTGGTGTGACCAATGTGAAATTCTCTCTCTGTGTTTAAACCACTCACCATGTGAAGCAGGGGGCCGCTGCCAACGAGGTGCGCCCGGGGAACAAGGTGTGGGGCCGGTACCTTGCTCAAGAGTACCTCAGTGTAGCAGTCCTGAGATTTGAACCATGACCTTCTTAGTGCAGGTGCATCTCCCTAACAATTAGGCCACCAGCTGAAGAGAGCAAGTTCCATATATTCTGTTCAAAATAACCAGTAACCCTGTGTGATGCTGAAAATAGTAAATTAGTGGTAAATCTGAAAATAAGTTTTCTTTGGCTGAAACTTAGCCATTCAACGCTCTTCGTGTATCTCTCTGCCATTAGTGAAGTTCAAATCAAATGAATCCTAGAACATCAAAGACAACTTAAAGGATTATGTGAAGTTACTTTCTGTGAGCAAACCTTTAGAGTAATTAAACTCTTCAGTTGTTTTCTTATCTCTACCAAATAGTATGTTTCTCTGAAGTCAATTTCTTCAGATTTATATTTTAAAAATTTTTAATTTTACTTACATTTATACTTATATTTATAATGTTTGCACAGTCAGTAAGGAGCAGTTCAGCATTTCACTGTGTGTTGTACTTGTATGACTACGCATGTGACAAATAAAGAATCTTGAAACAAACTTCTGTTGAAATTCTGAAAATCAGTGGAATCCACCTTTGAGGCGGACCAGAACAGTCTGAAATAGATCAATACGAAAGACTTAGCCTCACCACTTGGACCACCTGGAGTTTATAAATGTAAATAAACTTGGCCTAATCTAGGAGCATTTACTTTCACTACTGTAGCCAAGGAGTCAAGTTAATAACGTTTTCAGTATAATGTTTCCTATGCACTTTCAGGCCTATTTAACAAGTCACTTTTTGTCTGTCAGTATTTCAGGCTTAATATTGTCATTTTGCAGGCCTGAGAAGGCATAATGTCCCATAACAGTATAACAAATAACTTTTAACTGCCTTTTTATTTTTACAGAGTCTGAAGAACTAGTAGAGGATTGGACTGGAGCACTGGCTGTCATGAATGGAAAAGCAGAAAACTTGAAGAGGAAACTGTTGGTTCAGGTGAAATCTCACTCACAGTAAGGAGACCTTGTTTTATATTAGGGTAATATAGCTTGAATGTTAATGTAACAGTAGCCATGGACCTGAGAAAAGTGTGTTTGTGTGTGTGTGTGTGTGTGTGTGTGT
>JBBPCW010290987.1:0-10409 GCA_037974425.1 Phenacogrammus interruptus
CGTGTCTGTCTATGTTGTTCCCAGCCCTGGTCACGTGTCCCTTATGTTTCACCTGTGTCCTGTTTAGTCCCTGATGTTTCTGTGTATTTAAACCTGTGACTTTTCAGTTCATGTTATCTGTCCATCGTCTATGTTGAGCCCCTGCTTGTGTGCTGTCTGTAAGTCTCAGTCCTGCTCTGTATCTTATCCTGATTTCTGGTTTGGCCCGTGTGCCGTTTTACTTTTTGGAACTCTGAATAAACACAACAGCATGAAGCCCTGGTGTCCAGCTTGGTACCTTGCAAGCTCTCGATCGTGTGGGCTTAGCCCGCACCATCATGACAGCTGGAACTAATGATAGTAAGTCATTCCGCCAAATGCCCCCTTTACCTTTACCCTTTGCTGAATGGAAATGAGGTTTTAAATCCTATTTATTTTAAATTCTAGCTTTAAAATAAAACCAACTCATTCGGAATTAATTTCCCAACATTCAAATGTTCTGCTCAGTGCACCATAGAGTCCTGTATCTACACAGTTTAACAAGTAAAACATATTTTAAATGACCATATTTTCTCTTTGCAGGCTGAAGAGAGGTACCATGAGGATATCTTTGCGGGCTAGTTCTACACCTTCACCACAAACAAGGGGGGCAGCTCACCTGAGAAACACAATGTGAACAATTTTGTTGAGTACCTGTGTGTGAAATATTTCATATATATTTAAACTTTTTACTTGTTTTTACTTATTGTACTATTTTTAAAGCGTAATATATGGTTAGATCTTCCTTTATGGATTTTCCTCTCTGCATCAGTCTTTGACATGCTTGCTCTGTGTGTTGAGGGACTTGTGGAGATTGCTCTGTGCATTGTATGTGAAGTACTGAATTACATAGTCTGTGCTTTGCATATCAGTGATTTATCAGGAATTATTTATGTTTGGGATTTTTCCCCATATAGGGTTTCTCAGTGCTTTTGTACAAAACATTTTCCAAAACTTACCGCTGTATTCAGTAAGGTTATTTACTGTATGCTTTAAAATATAAAATAAACATTAATAAATTGTTCATGATTCAATCCAGATAAAATCAATGTGTCTGTTTATCTATCTGTAGCTATGTCGGTCGGTAGATATCTCCGTCTGACTATCAATAGCTATTAGTCTATATGGCTCTCGCTCGCTTATATGCTAATTGTGGTGTGTGTGTGTGTGTATAGTATAATATAATAAATATATATATATGTGTGTGTGTGTATGTATGTATGTATGTGTATATATATGTGTGTGTATATAAATATATATATATATATAAATAATATTAGGGCTGTCAGTAGATTAAAATATTTAATCGATATTAATCTCATATTTGCCATAGTTAACATGCGATTAATCGCACCTTTAAGTCTGTACCAATTATACTGTTTTTAATACTCTTATCAACATAGTAGTGGACTAATGTTTGCCTTATGCAGATTTATCTTTATTAATGACAAAAGTGGAATTACTTTAAAAAAGACTGTAAACAAATAAGGGGTTTTTTTAACCGCAGTGTTCTCTTTAACACAGTCACACAGCTGAAGTTCAAATATGTCTGTAAAAACATTAATATAATCAAATCTTATATAAAACCAAACCTATTTGCCACTGCAGGGCGTTCACGTTTTATCTAGCTTGTCATTGAAAAATAATTTCCCAGAGCATGGGGGCGGAACCATTATAGCAGCTGCAAAGCATGTGGGCGGAGCCAGTGTCATTAAAGTTACATTTGGTGTAATGGTCAGGCGTCTTATATTGACAAAAGTAATGGGAGCGCCGTACGTGTCGGCTGGTTTTCGCGGGGGTCTGATGTCCCATTACTTTTGTCGATATTAATAGCTCCGCGCTGGTGTTCAGGGGCGGACTGGCAATCTGTGCGTTCTGCAAAACGGCCCAAGATGCGGCCGAGATGCGAAAACCCAACCTGGTAAAGAAAGTCCCAGTCCGCCGCTGCGCGCGTTACTGCTGTGAAAGCACCGACTTTCAAAATAAAAGGATTTTTTAAAAACCGGCGTTAACGCGTGATAAAATAATTATCGGCATTAAGTAAATAATGCGTTAACGCGATAATAACGTGTTAACTTTCCCAACCCTAATATATATAAATAGCATAAAAGCTGAATATTCACACATATATTAATTTCAGGACCTATGATTAAATCTTCAGCCTTCAAAAACTTTCTCAAGAAAGCAGTATCTGTCTGCCATCAGGGGACCTCCACACTCGTGCAGTTCCTACTGTCTCTGATGTCTCTGGTGATAATAGGTAGAAAAGAAGTAGAAAAGTTTTAAAAAACATTAAGAGGAAGAGAGGCCAAAATAATTGCTGGAGTGACAGGAAGCAAGAAGTATAAATAGACACTGGTGACCAATCACCTCTCTATCTGTGATGAAAAGCACGGAGGAAGTATTCAGTTGATGATTTGATTAAATAACTAGTCCCTTCCTCAGACCCACATTCTTGTTTAAAACCATGTACGGTAAACCGACTCCTTTATGGCTGCCCTTAAAAAAACAGCATGGATATATGAAGAGACACTGGTTCACATTCTTCCTGATAATGAAAACTGGATTCACTGGATTGATAAGAAAAGGTTGAGGTGATGAATGAGTTACGCCTTTACAGCAGACCAAGAGCTACATGCTTATTCTACAGAAGGAAGGAGTATTAATAGGCTCCGATGTGAGGTCAACCATCTTGATCTCTCTTCTGTGAGAAGAAATGTAGATAAAGATGCATAGATAAAGAAATGAGTAATGCTGCTCACACACACTACCACTCCAAAGCTGAAATATATGCTTTAAAACATACAAGACCAGATTGTAGCAGTAATGACAGTGACTCTAAGAAGCTGGGACAATGTAACTTTCAATTGGTTTGCATAATGTAGAAAATAAAGTTGCCAAAAAGGTTCTTTGGAAACCACAAACAGAACAACAACATTAGGCTCCCTAAAGAACATTTGAGTGAATGATTCTTTAAAGAGCTGCTGTTCTAAAAGGACCTCATAATACAGAGGTTAATCACCAATTAACCATTTAGTAACATCCTCAAGTGTACAGAAAAAATAGGCCTGCCTAGAATAATGAATGGCTCTGCAGATGATTCCAGAATAATTGAAAAGGCTAGAGTGAGCAGGTTTTACTAATATTAATATAAAATATTCAAGGCAATGTATGATACAATTTGAAAAAAATATTCAAAACTTATTTTTATGTTCACAATAAGTCCCAAATATTCACAATTTATTTTAGTCTCTGGTATATACTGTAAGATCTAAGGTCCTGTATAGTTTTGGACTTGATTCATGGACTTTAATTTTGACAACCCCAACATCCCCCCTGATATATTCCTCTCTTTAGTTTGTCCCATGACGTCTATTCATTTCACCTGGCCCTTGTTAATCCCCCTGTACTTCAGCTGCCTCTACAATGAGCTAGATGGCTGTCTGCCCGCCCTCACTTCTGCACTACTTTATCCCCAATTTCCTTCAAGTTTGTGCTTGTGCTTCCCTGTGTCTTTGGTCCATCTGTGTTCATGTTTGCTCATCCCTGGTCCCAGTGTTCTGCTTCATGTCAGCCTTGCTGCTCATGACCAATCTGGCTTACCCTCACTACTTGTGGCTGCCTCCTTATTGGTTGCCCTGGACTGTGAGTGTGTGTGGCCATCATTCATCAGAAGTGCAAGGCCTGTCATAGTAAAGGGTATTTCTTCTTTTTGCTTGCTGGGTAACAGGCGCCCTGGTCATATAACTTGACTTCGGGCCTCATCAGCCCCCAAGAAGAGTTTCATGATCTCTTTGCTAGGAGCTACATGAGGTTGCTGGACCCTCTCACTGGACAGGCTCCTCCTGAGAGATAGTTGCTCTATCTATTAGTGAGCTCATGGACCCCTGGTTCTCAGAAAGACCTGTAGTCTGTTCTAGCCTGTTTGATTCCTGACATGTATTTGAACTTTCCATGAATCTCTCTAAAGTCTAGGGTCGCTTTGTTATCCATCCTAAAACTGGTTTCACAGCTTCTGCATTGCTGGCCCATTCGCCACACACACCTCTTTTCAGAGTGACTTATGAACATGTATCTTGTATAATTTTTATAGACACCAACAATAACACATTTTTAGTAGAAATCAAGTCTGTTAAAATTGTATGGACATGGTTTTGGTGTCACTTCCAGGGTACTTTTGAGCTCAACAAAATAAAAACACACCAAAGGTTCTTGGACTTGAAGAGCAAGTTCATTTTTTCCCCATAGCCTAATGGACTCTCATAGTCCAATGAGATGTTCTTTCCTATTAGGTAATGCAAAACAAGAATTGTCTTTAGTTATATACAACCTTAACCAGTTTTACCTCAGGATTGTGATACTGCGAGCCGTCACTGCAGGTAATGTCATGCCCACATTGACAACATACCATTCTTATCGGATGTTTATTTAGAAACAAAAGCACTGGTTTTGGATTTGGTTTGCATACACAGTCAAGTATATCACCTACAAAGCTGAACTGCTCCATTTGGCCAGGTACACCTCTTCAACAGAAATTACCCTGTAGAAACTAATGCATACTTCCTGGTGATAAAAGAAAAGTTTTGATGGGGATCGGTCTCACAAGTTAAGCCTTGAATGTGATAAGACCTTTCCTGTGCATCATGGGAATTCTACAGATGTGGGTCAGACTGAGGGTTAGAAAAATATTCTAGTGTATTTGTAAATGTGCTTCCCCCCTTCGAGTTCTTCACTTTCCTGTGTTAAATACATGCTGAATATTTTTTGTATTTAAAAAAAAAATGCTGTTCTATACATTTTCAAATTTTTAAAAATGTAATCCTGCATGCACATACACATGTCTATCATACTGTGGCGAGCTGCCGGGCACACAGACTGTTTAAGCCCAGTTAGAGGCCCTACTAGGCAGTGAAAGGGTTAATGTGGGGTTCATGAGGGGGTTATGGTGTGGTGTAGGTGATGTTTTTGGTGGGCTGTTCTGTGGGAGTGGGAGGGGCTAAGGGGTTCAGCTCCTCAGTCGGAGTTAGAGGGGGTTAGAGAGCAGATGTGCTGTTTCTGTGGCTGTGTGCTGAGAAATAAAAAGAAAAGAAAATGCAAGTTCCTGACTGCGTGTCGCCTTCTTCCACGGCTCGCCACAATACATACCCAATTGTTTATTCTACTGTTGGTTATAATCTGTTCATTACACAGGATAATACTGATAACACTGATTTAAAGTGTTTTGTGTGGTTCATCTAATTGTTTCTGTGATCATTAATTACTTAACCGTAAATGGCTTCCTAAGAGACAGCAAGTTTGTCCGGCACCAAATCAGAATATTGCCAATTTGAATAGACGGTCTAAGTAGTATTTTTTTAACACAAACTTCTTTTGCCTTTAAAAGCAATGTTTGGATGGCTGCAAGCACTAAATTTATAGCAACCACACATGAAGTTTTCTCCCAGAAAAGCATTTATTTGTTTGATCATTAATAACTGACTGTGAAAATGTGATTGTTATTTGATGATTATAACTTTGGCTGTTATGACTGTTAATCTTTTTCTGGTAGGGTTAATTGCTATGTGCAGAGTTTATAGAATTAGGCCTAGCTTAAGTTTAAGATTTTGTAACTTTTGCACCTTTTACCACAGTTGTGATTGTTTAATACATTTTCTGATGATTCCAAAATGTATTTTTAGAATCATAGGGGAGACTGGGGGATCCTCCCTACTACACTCACACCCTACTCTTCTTTACACCCCCTTTTGCTTCTCTTTTAACAACTTCCTTCATGTAACATTTGTGATATAAATCACACAGCCCTTCTTCTCCCTATTCATATTTACACATTATCTATACAATTCACTTCCTCCTTTATAGTCTCATGTGGTTGTCCTCTTGTCTGAACGTTTATTTCATCGTTGTGACCTGGGACAGACTGATCTGTGGGATCCTTGAATGTCTCTGATATTCTGACAACAGGGAGATGAGAGGCACTAGCCTCACCAGCTGAAGTCAAAGTCAATTTTATTGTCAAATCTGCCATACGTACCAGACATACAGAGAATTGAAATTACGTTACTCTCAAACCCCAGTGCACACATGTAACATTAAATACAAAAAAAATACATAGAAAAGGTGCAATTTTAAGAATACGGACATGTAACATTAAATACGGAAGGTGCAATTAAAAAAAAAAAAATACAACCAGATACAATTATACATATGATCTATAAAAAAAAAGCAGACAGGAGTTGGTAGGTACCAAGAGAGAGACGCTATACCATCTCCCTTTAACATCATTCTTTTTTTATCCGTCTCAATAAACTTTTAGCATAATTTCTAAGTGCCTCATCATTGACTCAGGAGCATTAATATTTTCAGAAAGCTCACCAGACACCAGACAAGATAATTGGGTAATTGGTTTCATGTCCTTAAAAAGACATCATAATATATCAAGTTCACCCAGAGTAGATACCTTCCTTGAGTTAGTGATTGTTGTCTGCGGAGCAACACGTGGGCGTGTGTCGATATGACAACAATGAAACGTGTGTGTGGCAGGATGGATTCTCAGACAATGGGGGTTCAATGTCCCATTCAGAAACCACCCACAAAAAGATTAAAAAATTCCGAATGTTTTTGTGGTGAAAATCTGTTCTTGTTGTAACATCCAAAAGTGGCCTACAAGATTCCTGATGGGCCGCTAATAGTCATCTCATTACTTCATAATATACTTGGAATGGAACATGGAAATATGAAATATGAGGCTAAAATTACCCAGGGTCAAGGCATTTTATTTCAAACAGAAAAAAGGTAAAACAAGCCGTTTACTCAGCAAACCCTGGGCATTAATTCAGTAATGTTCATGATTGTCACATTTTATTTGGCTTGTAGGTATCGGAGCTTGCCTGTCTTTGGTACGCTTTACAGTATACCTGGCTACGCTTGTAAATGGTTTAAATGGGGGTGGAGGTAGCTCAGTGGGTAGGATACTTGCCTCCAGACCAAGTGGTCATGGGTTCGAATCCTACATTCAGCAGACCACCACTGGGTTTCTGAGCAAGACCCTTAACCCCAAGTTGTTCCAGGGAGAGGCTGCCCCCTGTAGTTAGAGAATGAAAGTCGCTTTGGATAAAAGCGTCTGATAAATGCCGTAAATGTAAATGTAAATGTTTAACATTTGTTTATTAATGTTTTTTAAGGACCATAAACACCCTAAAAGACATGATGAGACACTTACAACAAGAAGAGTGACAGTGATTGGTATTCATGCTAGTTAACCTACATACTGATAAGTATGATAAAACTCAGATGATCTTATTTTTTCTTCTCCATCGGTATTATATCATCACATCTTGATACTCATGAGATAACTTACTGGTGCAGATGAAGTGCAAGGTCAGAGAAAGAGAGGAAGTATGATCCATTAACATCAAAAAAGAAAGAAAGAAAGAAAACCAAAAATGCAGATAGATTGAGGTCAAAACAGAAAACAAATTTACCAGAACTACTAGAAACACACAGGGAAGAAGGAACACACCTTTTACGTTGCATAACTACTTATGAATGCGGTAATAATAGCATAGTGTTATTGTTAAGTGGTACTGTTTGTTTTAATTAAGCTGTATTGTCACCACACTCACCGTATAAAGAAGCTGCATGCTGCCCTTACTGTTGGATGTGCCTTGATACTTTCAGAACAAGCGTGCGCATACATTCAGAATATAACTCACACTGCAAAGGAAACCCTTATTCTCTTAGACACTGGATTGTGAAGTGCATTCATGTTTGCTTAAACAAAAGGATAGTTTGAAACTCAAAAAAAGGTTTTGTTGGACATCTAACTCTGTACTAAAAGTATAATTGATTAAAAGTATAAAAATTGCACATGTTCATCAAAATAAAAAAATATGTCATATTACATTTAGTTGGCATTAGTGGGTTAAATAAAGGCTCATATTGTAAACTGCAGATTTACTCTAAACCAGTGAGGTAGCTGTGGTAGGTCAGTTTAGGAAAGCCCAGTGAGTTACAACTCATGAGGAAAATACAGCACGATGAGTCAACGTTTAATTTTCCAGTGTGAAGCAAGGTTCCATCAGTCTAATCGAATGTGAAACAGTTTTCCTTGACGTAAAGGTTCAGATGCGATTTCACGCCAAGAATAGCTCTCAGGAGCCCTGATATGCAAGACCTGGTCGCCCCTTGTAACTTGGTGGTGTCCTTTGTTCTCTCTCACCCTCTGTTTGCACCTGCAGCAATATGTTAACTGATGACACTGACAAAGATGAATTACAAAGGTGCCCTGGTAGAGACCCCTGTGTGTTCATTCCACAGCTTTCAGAAGCCTGTCATCATGCAGCCCGATGCCAGTGATATTATTGTAAATACAGTACAGGGTCAGTCCAGGCAAGAGAGAGAGCAAGAGCACGATAATATACTCCAGCTGGATCAAAGAAAGTACAAACAATGAAAAAAGAAAGAAAGAAAGAAAGAAAGAAAAAGAAAGAAAGAAAGTTTGATGTTAGTGATATTAGTATAGAACTACTAAAAAAACAGAAAAAATACAAAGAAATACCTGACACCATTGGTATTAATATTAATGGATTAAGAAAGAAAGAAAGAAAAAGTTTGATGCTAGTGCTATTAGTGTAGAGTGATTGAAAAAAGGAGGAAACAAATAAAGTTACAAAGAAAGAGGGCTTGATGCCAGGGCTAGTAGCATGAATAAATAGAACGAAAGAAAGAAAGAAAGAAAGAAAGAAAGAAAGAAAGAAAGAAAGAAATGTTTTTTGTCCAGTTTATATTCTGGATGAGAAAAGTCCTCCTGTTTTTTAAATATTGCCCTGTAAAACAGATCAGACCTGTCCCGTGTGTGCGGGTGAGTCATGAATGACAATCAGCCGGCGTGTGTGCAGGAGATAGCCGAGGAAACAATACTGAACATGAGTGGAGATTCATTACACCACACTAGTTATGGGGTCTTTTTTAACTGGGCCACAGCAAACAAACCCAGCGCAATCTAAAGGCTTAGTTCCGGCCGCCTGCACGCAGCGACACCGAAGAGCCAGAGGTTACGCCAGTGTTTACAGGTAAATCTGACCATCCATCCATGCCAGTTCTGCTGTGATCACTTCACAAAGGCCTCAGATATTAAACCCGGAGAGGGCTGTTTGGACAAAAGGCGGGAGATTATATAAATCATTTGAGAGGGAAAAAAGAGAGGATTGACTCTGAAAGGTTGCTCGTAGTTACAGTGGCAACACACACAGTTTGAAGTTGGAGCGCTTGCCAAGCTTTCTCTGGCCCTATTGTCAACACGGAGGTGTCCTGGAGAAACACGGCTCGATAGAAAACGTACTCCACTATTCGCTCATTTAAAACCTCAGGAGCTAAACTGTGGGGCAGTCGGGGTCTTTTGGGTGTGAAAGTGCAGTAAAAGTGCATAAACGTGTTTTGGCTCATTGCTCTGTTAAGGTTTTAGGCTTCTGTATAAGATATTTAGAACATATATACAGACCCAAAATTAATACAATCCTGAGATAATACTTCAAATTTATTTGCTTTACAATTTTTTTTACAAATCTTTTTTTTAGTCTAAGGTTCCTTCTATGGACACTAAGTGCCACTGTACATCCCCCGCAACCCCCACCCATGAGAACACTGCTTGCCCCGATCCATTTTGCTTGTCCTGATCTCATACAGGACACATGGGGCTGTTTTCTGAGATCACAGAGGACACAGTAAGGTGGTGCTGGGAGACTGTGAGCTGTGATTGGTTGGTACTTATACTTATTTTACAATGAACAAATACATGTATGGCCAATTTACCTAAAATGTGAAATTATGAAGTAATCTGAAATTATGAAGCTTTTCTACAAACTCTCAGTGGAAGTAGTTAATTTGACATAAAGCAATATGAACACTGTAAAAGTCTCTACATGTACCGTTTACATAGATCGGATTGAAAGGCACATTAACAAAGCCAGCTTGTTTAATTCTAGGGACAAAGAGAGGTTGGGAAATGGACAAGTCAAAACTTTTTTGGGCCATAAAACCACATGAATCACATTTAAGAAAATGTACGAGAAGGTAAAGTAACCCCTGAGGCGACCACAGAGTTAAAAGGAAATAAAAAATAACATAAAAACAAATATCAAGCCTGTCTGTAAAAAACTGAACCTGTCAGACCACTTTAGTTTCGTCCAAAAGGCTGTTTTAATGTTTCAAAATTTGTATGAAAAGTGTCATCGAAATCCATAAGCAGCCCAAACATCGTCACCGTTATTTCACTACAGCTGTATTTACATCATGAAATATATCATTATATATCAACAACATTGGAATAGAACCTACACGTCTGACTTCAATTTGAGAAGAAGATACACTACCGGTCAAATGTTTTAGAACAC
>JBBPCW010291006.1:0-10408 GCA_037974425.1 Phenacogrammus interruptus
TCCTTTCCTCCCCCACACTGTATGTCCTGTACCCCTGTCTGATTTGGCTGAATTTAATCTAAATAATTGAATAAATAGAAAATTCAGATCACAAGGGGGGCATACACTCTCAAGCCCAACTTGGCAAAGCAAAGGTGTCTGGCACACCAAGGCACCCAGCTGTATGGTCTGTTTGCTAAGATACCAGACACGACAGGTTAAAAGAATAATAATAAAAAAATAAAAAAGGTGAAATTTACATTCATTTTTTGAATTCATCTTCCATATGTTATATTTCATTTATACAAAATAAATACATACACATACTCAAGCTCATTTGTCCTTATCGGTCAAAAAAGTGTACTAGTCCAAAAGTGGAGAAAGTGAAGTGAGTAGAAGTGAAGAGTTCACCCACTTAATAATGAACAAACACTGAGGGACTTATTAAAAATGACGAACGGTTGCATCATTTATTCATTACTGAAAAGAAATGATTCAATCCAAATGAAAAGGAAAAACTGATACAATGTAATATTAAAACCGAACATCTTCCCAATTCCATTACTTCTCATTCGTTTCACCTTCTGCAGAGCGTTTTGAACGTCTTAACTGCCATGGACTGACTGATCTCTCGGCAGGTTGATGGTAACTGTGGTTCATGCTGGGAAAAAGGGCCATTCCAGGTGAGACCCCTCTCTGTGTGCATTTTATTTCACATAAACAACAAGGACTATTTCTTAAAAATGCACAGAAATAGTAGTGGGCAGTACAGTAACTCATTTGGGATGCTGCAGAAAATGTGTCTTAGTGTATAAGTGTCATTATCACTTTAATACAGATGTGGGATTTAAGTGCATAGTGCAACCGAAACAGCTTAAGTTCAGAGATTTAATGTCCTTCTGGTGACTACCACATATGAACATGGACACTAGAGGGACGTATCCTGCATGAAAGTTACATGAAAATGACTAAATAAACCAAACATGGGCTCAATTACCAAAACAGACTACAGAAACACAGAAGCGTCAGACACGTGCTCAGACCTCGCTCTGTACGTGGTTCAAAATAACAAACAGAATAATGGTTCATTTATGCAGGACCTCCAGTCCTCTAATGATGAAGCAGCTCCTACTCACTCTGGGAGATGTTTAACACGCTTTGTTTTGTTTTTGAGCATAACTAAAGGACAGTTCAGAGGTTTTATGGGTTTTTATGGGAAAAGAGTACGTTAAACTCAAGGGTACATGAGTAGTGCCACAAGGAGTCCAGGGATTTGAACCCATGTCTTTCTGATCACAGGGGCAACTCCCTAACCACCAGTAGGCCCTGACTTAGTTCATTTTGGGAAAGAAAAAGTCTCAATACTGAGATACACACCGAAACAGTGAAAATAAATGTAATGATATATTAATTATACTCACTCCCCGCACTACTAGACAGAACTGTTACACTGAGCTCGGCAGGCTGCCTGTCAGGAAAGCGCTCTGTCCTGCCGCCAACTCCGCAAGTGATTCATTACTTTATTGTTTGCAGCCTTTTGTTCAATGGAATAAAATGTGGCCCGTGTGAGACATTAAAGCTGCAGTCACCTTCCTGTAAGGACAAGTTGATACATGAACAGAAGACTTGTACCAATAAAACTGCAGTACGCCGAGTGACGCTTCTCAATTAAGAAAAAGCAGAAAAATACACGGAAAAGCACTTTTCCTCAACATCACAGAAATGGCAGCCACATAATGGGGGAAGATGATGGCCTGTATGATAACAGCTTGCATAATGTGTAGAAAAAGAGCAATGAGCAGACTGACAGAGAGAGAGGGAGAGCTAGAGAGAGAGAGAGAGCAAGAGAGAGAGAGCGAGAGAGAGAGAGGGAGAGAGAGAGAGAGAGGGAGAGAGGGAGACAGAGCTAGAGAGAGAGAGAGAGAGAGAGAGAGGGAGAGCGAGAGAGAGAGGAAGAGAGAGAGAGAGAGAGAAAGGGAGAGAGGAAGAGAGAGAGAGAGATCGAGAGAGAGAGAGAGAGAGATCGAGAGAGAGAGAGGGAGGGAGAGACAGCAGACAGAGAGACAGAGAGAATGAATGGGGCCATGAGAAAGAGAGAAAATGAGAGAGAGACAGCAGAAAGACAGACAGAGAGAGAGCGAGAGCGAAAGAGAGACAGCAGACAGGAAGAATGAGAGAGAGAATGGAATGAATGGGGCAATATGAGAACGCGAGAGAAAATGAGAGAGAACAATAGAAAGAGAGAGAGAGAAAGAGAAAATGAGAGAGAAAGACAGAGAGAATGGGACAATAAGAGAAAGTGAGAATAAATAAGGCAGTAAGAAACTGACAGAGATAAATAGAGAGAGACAATAAATAAGACAGAGAGAGAGAGAGAGAGACAGAGAGAGAGAGAGAGAGAAGAGAGAGCGTTCAAGAGGGTTCATTTGAATGTTGGACCAGATGAGTGGCAGCTGTAACCTTTTCGCTGAAACGCTGCATCTCTACTGTGTTTTTGTCTCATTTCAATAGAGACCCAACAGCCTTGTGACCAAATCGGACCAATTGAGAGCAGGACCAAGGTTACTGCTCGTTTCTCCGTCCACTCCTTTAAACTACAAGCGTGTTTGAAGGTCTCCTGTCTAATGTAAGACTCACAGCACAATAGGAACAAAAGGAACAATAACATTAGCTAAGACACAACACGCCTAACGGTCGATAACGGTCCGGGCAGATTCCTAACGTGTTTCCTGGCAAATCTGAAAGCTAGTATAATGTAAAATAGAATGTATCATTTTGTATTTGTTTATTCTAATATGGAAACATTATTGCAGTTTCAATACATACAATACAGGTCTACACAGTCCAAGCAGTACAACAGCTTAATTTCATTGTTTTCTGATGTCAGAAATTTCTCATTGCCCCATTCATTCTATCTCCCTCTCAAAAGGAACAGTACAAAAACAGCCAGTTTAAGAAATAAAGTTGGAAAAATGAATAATAAATCAATATAATAAATAATAAATTAATACGTTCGTAACCCCACACCCGTCATATGTCTATAAAATGCAGAAAAAAAACAGTATTTTTTTTTTTAAAGAGAAAGTACTAAAATGGAAAGCGATAACCAGAAAATGCTTCAAATGTCCCATGCTGTAAAAACACATGCAGAAGAGGAGGACAGACAGGAAGCGGGCGGAAAAGGCAGGTAAGCCCCCAGACGGAGCTTTACAGGCCGCCTGTGCCGCACCAGCTTAGCGCAGAGAAAATGACGCGCCCTCCTTTACAGCAGCTTAGAGCTGACCTCGCCGCACGAGGACACACACAGACACGCACAGAGCTGGGGAGAGGGGCACACGTGTCTGCGAGCGCACACGCAGACTGGAGGTCATGCTTCAGCTCAAAACTGATGGAATCGCACAAACTCATCCACTTTTAATCAGGCACATCTCCGAGTGCTGGTCCAGTACAGGCCTCAATCCCCATGCCAGATGGGCTTTTACGCCAGCAGGGAATCAAGAATCTTTTAATTAGACGGCTCCCATCAAAGATAAAGCTTCTGCTTTCAGTGGACCTTGCTTTGAGAACATAAACTAAAAAACTTCAACTAAAAATCGGATTTAGTTTCTGCACCGTTTGTACTCTTACACCAAAATGAGTTGCCAAGATTATGTTCAGCGGTCCATGCTTGCTGTGCACTGTATCTATGATGGTTTCTGACCTTGTATAAAACACATGATGTGGACAAAAGTATTGGGACACACCTCTTAATTATTGATTTCAGGTCCCTTACTTGCAGCTTTGTGGACACAGTTTCAGGAAGGTCTTTTTTTATTAGTGCACAAAGTGAGCTCCATAAAGACATGGCTGGAGGAGTTTTGTGTGGAAGAACTTGACTGGTTCACACAGAGTCCTGACCTCAACCCCATCCAACACCTTTGGGATGAACTGGAACGGAGATTACGATCCAGGACTTCTCATCCATCATCAGTGCCTGAACCTGCTCTACAGAATGAATGGGCACAGATTCCCACAGAAACTCCAAAATCTTGTGGAAAGCCTTCCAAGAAGAGTGGAAGCTGTTATAGCTGCAAAGGGGGAACAACTCCATATTAAAGTCTATGTATTTGAAAGCAATGTGTAAAATCCCTGTTGGGATAATGGTCAGGTGTCCCAATACTTATGGCCAATATACTGTAGACAAAAGTAACCTGAAAAGCTAGAAGTAGTAGAAGCAGCTGTGTATATTTTGCCTGTGTTTTATAGGTAACTGTGCCATACAGTAATAGAATCCACATTAGCAATGTTTCTTGAGACTCGGTGTAACTAACATCACATTACATGATTTGTTTGCTCCGTCAGCCTTACAGCTCCAGTTCAAAACTAATGAAGCAAACACTAAACAAGTCTTGGCTGAATGAGTCCAGCATAAAGAGAAAAAGATGGAAAGTTTCCACAAAGAAAGTGAAAACCACTACATTCTTGAATAGCAGACTACACAGTTTAAGCCTTTCGTATCTTGGATCACATTCTGAGGCTCTTTTCCAATAGCTGCTGCCATTCAGCCCACCAGGAGCTGTAATCCAGTCTGTAGTGAGATGGAAGGCTGAGAGAATCCAAAACAGTCCTATTATTCTCCTTTCCCCCTCTCTCCTCTGAACAATCAATCCCGAAACCCTCTGCCTCCCCCTCACTCCAACCAAAAGATCAATACGATCTTCTTGCGGTTGCGTAACTTTCTCCAGCCTGAATTCTCCGGGAGCAGCTGTGTTGTCAGTGCTGTTTTCACCCCGTGATTATGAGAGGGGTGCAAACTCGCTCAAGCACTCGTTTCACAGCTTTTCTGTGCCTTGCAACCCTCCACAGAATGAATCATCTCACACTGTGGCTCAGTCTCGCTATGTTCTGTGACGGCTCGTGAAAGTGGATTTGTCTAGGTGCCATTATTTCACCGATTGGTTTAATCTCTCATACCCAGCGGCGCTGGAGCTGACCTGCTTTCCAGACGCACTTTAAAGACTAGAGTATTGTCGCTGTCGGAACAAAGACTCGTATCTCATTTCGCATTTTTTATATCATTTAAAGCAGCAACTGCCTTTAACCCTGTACCTTTGACAAATGTCATGATGAATGGACCAATCATACTGATCCAAACCAGCAGACAAACACTGGACTCCATTCATTTATACTGAACGTTCAGACGTTTTCCTTCAGCCTTTATTCCAACAGCTGTTCTCTGTTTAGTTGCACCTCATTCAGATAACACTCCAAGCCAAAACCTTCCTTCCAGTGTCAATGTGAATGGGCAGGGCTGCAGGCTAAAGAAGTAAATCTACGTAAATGTGTTGACTGCTTGGTTTCTGTATCTGAACTGCATGGACTGGCGAGTGAATGGTACTTTTTGATCAGACCATAATGTCAAAAAGAAGATATGGGCTCTTTACAGGTAAGACTGGGGTGTATACTGGTGGTATGTTTACTTGTTTACTTCTATGAGAATCACTAAATGGGTCAACTTACAATTCTATTCATTTTCTTAATGTGATATGCTGTGCATAACAATTAATTTTGTGGTATGACTTATTAACGTCAACTAGAAAATAGAGCTCAAAACATATAAAAAATATAAAGGAATCCACATTTTGCATTTTTCTTGTATTTGTGCACATAGAGAGATTGTTGAGTTGTTAATTTTTCCAACCCCTCTTGATAACATAGAATAAAAAAACATACGTAAGCCTCAAATCAACTGTAGAGGACTTAAGTGCAAGCCTGGAAGAGTAGCCCCCACCCCATCACCCATAATGTAGCGTATTTGTCCAACCAAAGCATGTCTGGTGTCTGAAGTTTCCTTCTTTAGCTTCGCCTGGAGCGGCCAATGGCCAAAACAGTCAACAAGTAAAGCGGAGGTGTGACTATTAGAACTACTGCTGAAATATTGCCTTAAATAAAGAATAAAGCCACATGGGCACGGTTCGTAAGACACAACCTCCTCGAAGACATGCTCCGTTCTCCCACGCTCCATCGTGTGAGCTCCAATAAAGAGAGCTCTCCTGCTAGGCAACAGGAGAAAGCAGCTCGTGCCAAGACATGGCTTCGCTCGTACCGCGGCAATCATGGGATCTCAGGCCCTGCGCCATGGAAACGCAAACACTGCGGAGTTCAGATTGGCCGTATGGAGATAAGGTATCGAGATTGAATTAGCTGATTAAATAAAAGGCCGTGCAGGCTCACGTGAGCGGGAGCCGCTTCTGTTTATGAGAGCTGGTTGTTTTTAGGATCTAAAATACACACATGAGGTATTTGCACTTGGTTGTAAATACGGTTGCGCGTGTTTCTTCTAGGCTGGGCCATCCATGGGTTTGGACACCTGCTGCTCCGTCTAGTGCTATCTAAACAGCATGCCTGGACGGCAGAAAGAACGTGTTAGTGATTTGCTGTCGCCCCAGACTAGGGCTGCCAGTTTCCATGTAGATAAGAGGTTAAACAAGCCACACTCTGGAGACACCCCAGGCAGAGCTTTGTGTGTGTGTTTAACCTTTAATTGACCACTGAGTCAAGCCATTAAAGATAGAAAATCTTATTTACAAAGGCCTGAATGCACTAGTGTGCGTATGAATGTAAGACTGATGGTTACATAAGCATTAATTAAGACCTGATTTAGCGTACATTACTAACGGCAGGTATATACAACAATATTATAGTGATTCTGTCAGAAGCAACATCCAACACCTGTCACGTTCCAGGCATGAGACGAAGAGAGGTGATGCCCTCGCAAACACATATGGACTTTATTTACCATGATGTGACCATCCTGGGACAAGTGAAGGGTCATGGATGAGCTCACACACAAGTAGAGACATTTGTACTGGTTCAGAATAGAGAAGACCTGGGAAATAGGCGGGGACATAAACCAGACACAGGTAAATCCACTGATCGGGGGCGGGGCTAAAGATGAGCTGAGAACCAAAACAAGAGTCACATGGCATCGAGCAAACAAAGCAGGAAAGTGGCAAAATAAGACAGAGTGTGACAACATCCTGCATTTGTTTTAATCTCTGCTATTCTGGTTGTTTATATAAAGCATATCTTTTAATAGTGTAAACAGGCAGACCTGCTGTATACAAATATATGTAAATACAATGGTTTTGTGACACCAAATGAAATGCACAGACCGTTGTGTGAATGGTACACATTCACTAAAAGGAACTCACTTTAAAGTCAAGGTTGGCTGAGTGCGCCCACGGTGGATGGATATCTATGAATAGTACAAGCTTATGTAAGCATTTATCCAGAAGACAATTTAATATCGATAAATAGCCGCCGCGGGCCACATATTACAGCGCTGCGATGATTGAGAAAAGCTGGGACCGGATGAAATATTAAAGCTAAGCTGGTCTGAGAGCGTGTGTTACAGCCATCCTGGCCGCTCTGGGCCTTCGCTGATGACAGATCAGAGGGTCCACATCTCCCACACTTGCGTCACACAAGGCTAATCTGTTTTCCCCCGGCCAGATGGATCTGGTCGTGCCTGAGTACACTCGGCTCTGCCCTGCCTCAGCATCTTTGCTCCGTGAACCTCAGTGCGTACATTACGGCTCATTTAGACTAATGGTGAGTAACTGAGACTCAAACCAACAGGGCTTTCAGTCACAAACAGGGTGACACATTTCACTGTACAGGGCTTAGATTCCCATCACTGTCTCTTGATTGGACAGGTGGGTTTTGATGTTGATAATGATTTATGACTCAATAATGCCACATGCAACATCTGGAATAGGCTTTTCTACCAAATGGCCAAATCTAAGCATGGCACTTTATCTTATTAAAATTCTCACTTTTATTATTATTCTTTTGTATTATTATGACAAATGTCAGTCACATGCCAGTTAACTGTTCAGTAAAATCATAAATGGGCAAATAAATGGGCAAAAACGAAGCCTGTTTGGGGTTTTTTTTGTACTACATTCCCTCTTTTATAACAACAACCACCAATAATGATAATAATTATTACAAGTGTTGTTGCTGCTGATGTTTTGTTGTTGTTAACGTTATTATTTCTATTATTATTTTTTTTTTATTATTATTATGATTATTATTGTTATTACAAATGTTGCCTGGTGCTCTAATCTGTACATGTCTCTCACATCAATAAAATATCAACACGATAAGTACATTGTATACACACACACACACACACACACCAGATTCGTGTCTAGCAGCTTAAAGCTGTATTTTCTCTCTGTCCGCGTACATGAGATCTCTTACCTGCCATGGTGGAACTGATGGCGATGGAGGCGAGGAGGAGAGCCTGGGTGAGGGGAGAGGCCCTCGGCGTGCTCCGCGCTCCCCTCCGTGCTGAAGACATGCTGCTTCTGCTTCTGCAGAGCTCCTTAAGATCTCGGTAGAACAGTGCGGGACCGGGACCTCAGCATCCCCCCCGCACCGATACGACAGGAAAAGCCAGAAAACAGCGCTGTGATTCTAACCTGGACCTTCCTCACATCCACACAGCGCCGCGATCAGCCGCACATCTCTTGACCTGCTCCTCCTGCTGATCCTCCTCCTCCTGCTGCTGCAGCTGATCCTCTTCTGCCTGCAGGAGGAGCAGAGCCAAATCACGCACGGGCGTGACGTCATGACGCTCTCCATACACGCAGTGAAGTCACGCTAGAGGTTCACCCCAATAGTGCCCACACACTCTCAGTCCATTTCACAAGCCCTTACTGACCATATTGGGGCAACTCAGTAAATTACAGATATTATTTTTAAACCTCAGTAGTTTGTCAACTCCCCACAGGACCATTAGTGAGGAAGTAATACAGTGTATTGAAATCTGTGTGTAAAACTTATCTGCGCATCTGTATCTGTGTATCTGTGTATAAAGGGAGTTGCCCCGTGATCAGAAAGCCATGAGTTTGAATCTCAGGACTACTAGTGGCACCATTGAGGTGCCCTTGAGCAAGGTATGATTCCCACAAACTGCTCCCCAAGGCTGTGTTCCTGGCTGCCTTAAATGAATGGTTAAATGAGGAGAACACTTTGTGTTTACACTGTGTGCTGTGGTGTGTTCACGTATGACCAATGGACTCTTTACACTCTGACTTGTCAGCCCCAGTGGCCAGGACCCTCCACAGGACCATTAGTGGGCACTGTATAAACAGAAGTATCGGGACACACCTTTTTTTCAGGGTTTGGGCCCCTAACTACCAATGAAGGCTAACCTTAATGTTTCAGCATACTCAGACATTTTGGAAGACGCCATGCTTCCAACTTTGTTGACACGGTTTGGGGAAGATCCTTTTCTACTCCAGCATGACTGTGTCCCAGAGCACAAAGCGAGCTCCATGAAGACCTGACTGGATGACATGATTGGACTTGCAGACACAGAGCCCTGACCTCAACCCCATCCAACACCTTTGGGATGAACTGGAACGGAGCCAGGCCTTCTGAACTCATGTATGGTCTACAGATTCCCAGAAATACACGACCAAATTCTTGTGGAAAGCCTTCAAAGAGCCTTCAAACGGGGGGCTCAACCACCATAATTCTGTCCACCTCTTAGTCAGTGCTGGTCTGATCAGTTTCTGAATTATTCTCAGTCCTAGAGAGACACTGATGTTAAAAAGCAGTACTGGTTCATGTGAGCTAATATGTGCAGGATGCATACTCTCAAACACACACACACACACACACCTACCATTTCAGTGCCACCGCTGTGCTGAGAGTGATTTGTCTGTAATTGCAAGCTGTAATTTAAAGACACTCTCTCACTCACACATCTTCAGAGGTGTGTCGATCCCATTTCATTTCTTGTTCAAACACACCTGTATTTCATTTCACCTGTAATTACTTCGCTTAGCCTGTGTGTGTTTGAGGAGCGGAACAACCAAGCTGTGCTGGACACTAGCCCTCCAAGATCAGAGACACGTTCACTCACCAGTCAGTACTGATGCGGTGATTAGTGCAACAAACAAAATAGTAAACACAAAATAGTAACTAAATAGTAATAACCAACGTAATTTCAGCAGAAAAAGACTCAGTCGACTCACAGTCGTGGCCAAAGGTTTTGAGAATGACACAAATATTAGTTTCACAAAGTTTGCTGGTAAACTGCTTTTAGATCTTTGTTTCAGTTGTTTCTGTGATGTACTGAAACATAATTACAAGCACTTCATACGTTTCAAAGGCTTTTTATCAACAATTACATGACATTTATGCAAAGAGTCAGTATTTGCAGTGTTGGCCCTTTTTTTCAGGACCTCTGCGATTCGACTGGGCATGCTCTCAATCAACTTTTGGGCCAAAATCCTGACTGATAACAACCCATTCTTTCAGAATCACTTCTTGGAGTTTGTCAGAATTTGTGGGTCTTTGTTTGTCCACCCGCCTTTTGAGGATTGACCACAAGTTCTCAATGGGATTAAGATCTGGGGAGTTTCCAGGCCAT
>JBBPCW010291063.1:0-10406 GCA_037974425.1 Phenacogrammus interruptus
TGAGCGTGTGTGTGTGCCCGTGTGTGCCCGTGTGTGTGTGTGTGCCCGTGTGTGTGCCCGTGTGTGTGCCCGTGTGTGTGCCCGTGTGTGTGCCCGTGTGTGTGCCCGTGTGTGCCCGTGTGTGTGCCTGTGTGTGTGCCCGTGTGTGTGCCCGTGTGTGTGAGGGGGAGAAACCTGCCTTTGGTCATTTCTTAAAAAATGACAGGCTGGTGTTTCTTGCCAAAATCTGTAGGCCTGTAGTTTGTTCCTGTTCCTTGTAGGATGTACCTTTTCTGCACTTAATTTGTTTTCATTTGTTTGCACTTTATGATTGCACGCTGCAATTGCCTATTTATTTTTTGTTAGCCCTTTGTCTTAGGTAAATTTTATTTTATTATTGGACTTAATTTTATTTGTGGTTTCATTTTGAACTGAAAGCCTTGTTTGTTTAAAATAGAAAGTGCAATAAAAATGTGTTTTACCTGAACTAATGAATAATTGTGATTTCAATTTTGATTCAATCATGCAGCCCTATCGGATAATAATTTGGGTGAAAGCAAAAAAATAAGAAAAAAGGCCTAAGCATCCTTAGTGTCTGCACGCTATTGAAAACACAGAAGTGTTTGAGTAGGTACACGGGACTTGGTGTGCCATTAGGGATTAGGCTTAATAGTATTCCACCGCCACCTTCCTCGTACATACACTAGAAACTTGATATATGACTGCATATAATTGACAAATATAATATGGGGCAAATAATTTGAATATAATGCAACTAGTTTGTAGGTTTCATATCAACTAGAATAATTGTAGATGTGAATATTCATTAAGGTCATATTCTTCTCCCCAGAGATCAGAAAAACGCTTGTCAGAAAAATTGGAAACCAGGAGTACAGTATCCAAGGTAAGCAAGGCAAACTGTCTCTGCAGTAGATTTTATCATTGTTTGATCTACCATCAGTTGTCTATAAAGAGGAAATCCATCTAGACAGTATTTAAATGTTAACATCTCAGTCTTCTCTTCAGAAATACTAAGCATTTTTGACAGGTTTTTACAGAGCCATTTATACAAAAAAAGTATCACTAACATCACTAAACATAATGTATCCAACAGATGTCTGCCGTAGAGTACAGTGACTCAGATGAGCATTCACTGTTTTATGATGATGATGATGAAGATGACAATTATGTTGGGGTGGAAGAGGAGGAGGAGGAGGAAGTGGATGATGATGATGACGACGACGACGACGAAGAGGTTTTCCTTTATTTTGTGTTTGGATCTTTGGTGTACACTGATATAATTTTGAGAGAGCCTGATTAATTAACCAAGAAAGCCAGCGATAATGTTTTATATTAAAGTTTTTATGGGTATCTAGTATAGTGTATCTGCATGACATAAAAAGCTCTGTCATTTTAGTGTATTTAAAATTAGTATTGCAAAAAGGGCCCAGATCGTTCACAATGCTTTCCATGAAAGGTAATAAAAGATAGACCATTGGAAGAGAGGGGTTAAAACATAACATACATAGATACTTATATACTGTACTGTGCAAAGGCTTTGAGCCACCCCACATTTCTTCATATTATACTTTTAAAAACCCATATTTCTTGTATTTTTAATGTGGCCTTGAGGATTAGTTCTCCAGGCTTCCTCATTTTCAATCCAGTTTTAGGGGAGGTTTTTTTGTTTGTCACGCAGTGAGCGATGTATGAATAATTCAGGCAGAACAAAACACATCTTAAGGCCTAAACAGGGAAGAAACTGGTGCAAATGATTCCAGATGATCATGCGGTGATCTGTATATCGGAAGTGCTGAATGCTGAGTGGTTGGAACACCTTCATTTAGGCACCTTGTATCTTTAGAAACTTTGCAACCTGTTGCAGTAAAACATTTTTAATTTCTTTAATTTTAAAGCAACATATGAGGAAGTAAGGGATGGCTCAAGACTTCTGCACAATACTATAGGTTTAAACGTAATATACCCACAGGAATCAATATATCCTGGACAAGTAGGCCTTTTTGTGAAGTCCTCTGAGCTACTGATGCAGTTCCGCTGTGTGTGTGCGTGCGTTTCAGAGGGTGGTAAGGAAGCAGAAACGCTCCTGTGGCCGGTGTAAAGGCTGTGTGTCTACAGCAGACTGTGGAGTGTGTGATTTCTGCGTAGACAAGCCCAAATTCGGAGGGAGCAATAAAAAGAGACAGAAGTGCCGTCGGCGTCAGTGTCAAAGAGAAGCTATGGTAGGCCTTTATATCAGCAAATCTCTACGCTGCCAACAATTGAATGTGGCGTATATTAATTTTTCATTAATATTTTTGGGTGATAATTTACTGTTTTGTAAATGTAAATTGATCTGTATACTTAATACTGTTCAGCATAACCGTGTAGGTTAGGCAGGTTTTCTCCCAGTTACAAGAAGCAATAAAAAAAAAACCAAATACAAATTTCATGTTTTTTCATAGAGTGCTACATTTTTGTTTTATTGGTTCTTTTTAGAACAGCAGGATAAAATCTGGTGAAGAAAGAGCAACATTATCAGTTAAGCTTTTTTGAAGCTGAAGCTTTTTATTTTTTATTCTCTTGTCCATGGTGTGTTGATTGAAAACAGTTTAAAATGACATGGTTTGGGTGATCATGTGATAGACAAATAATTTTCTAATGAAATGCAGGAAGGCTTACTTTATGCCACTTATTATATTTTAAATGATTCTTCATTTCTTTTTTAATGTCTGTATGTGTTGGGTCAACAAAACTATTGGAGAAAATGCATCAAAACCATTTAATGGAAAAACAGAAGATAAACTGTGTATTTTGTATCCCCTCCCAAGAATCATGGCAGAAACATTACATGCCTGGTCTGTTTACTCCCATACACCAGACTTTCAGTTAACAACAACAGAAATCTCAGCCTTACCAACCAGGAATACATAAGTTATGAAAGTAGTTACTGAGGCAGACTATATCATTTTAGGTATGGCTTCTGCCAATCATAAAACTTTTAACAAAGTTTACGTCTGAAGTGATGGAAGACAAATTGATGGCCCAGCTGTGACACTAAGGGGAATCACTGAGTCTGTGGTGAATTTATGAAAGCAGTGAGTAAAAGGTTATGAAAGGGTAGTTCAGGTATCTGAGCCGAGAAACATTTTGTAATGTTATGAAGTAAGCACTCTATCAGCAATAGCTAAAGCTACTTTAGTTATTAGAGATGGCTTACTGCAGCCTAGAGGTTTTCTGTCAAGTTTGCCAGGTGTGTCCACAGAAATAATGCAGTTTAGAAAATAGTTTGTTTAAAGTGCTAAGGCACTTCCTTTATTGAATACCACTTACACACTACACACAGCCTCTGAACTCCTTACTCGTTCCTAATTATGCACTTTGGACCAGTGATTGCCTCCCCAATGATGCACTTATTGTTCCTGATTTTTCATGTGAGTTGTTAGTATTTAAAGTTGCATTTAAGTTTTGAGCTCTGGAGTGTCTTGTGGAGAGACACTTTTGTGAATACTAATGTTGTTAGAATGTTTGTGCTTGGCAGAGACACCTGCTGCCTGAATCAGATCACACTCCGGTCCTCACTCCACAAGGTTGGGTGGTGCCAGGCAGGCCGAGACCGCTTTACACTTATGGGCGAAAGAAAAGTCGGCAAGAGAAGTGGAACTTTGACTTCTCAGATAACGAAGGAGAGCCCGAGAGGAAGATGAAGGGTTCTTCTCCAGCGCTTCACAAGGACAGAGACAAGATCAGCAATGCAAATTACAAAGGAAAAGTAAGGCGGAAGAGTTTTTGAATGTTTTCAGAGTTTATTTTGTCCTGATGTAGAGATGCAGAGGTATTGCTGCACAACGTGTATTATTTTTATAATCATGTTCATAATGCACAATGCTGCAATATGCAAATAGGTCCACTAATCCAGAGGTTTTCATCTCCATTCCTGGGAACCTCAGCCCACACAGTATGACTATTCCTAGAAGGTCATTATGATCTACAAGAACTGGATGAGATGTGCTGGAAAAATACCTCAACCTATGATTGGCTGGCTGTGAATGGCTTCATGTTGTTTTTTATTTTTTACTGTGTGCTGTTTTAATTAATCAAGGTCTTACGATCTGAAAAAATGCCGTGTTTAACTTTTGTCAAATATCCAATAATTACACTGAGAAACAAAACACTGAAATATTTAAATATTAAAAACACTAACATTAAATCAAAGTATTTTTCATACATTTCAAGACATGCAATGCTTAAATACATGTAATGCTTCAAATACCTTTTGGTCCCTTTAGTGCAGCCCTGTCATAGTCTGCATTTCCTCCAGTTCAGCATTTCATTTTTAAACACCTACCTTTCATTCAGAGGGCTGCAGGGTGTCTCCATGTTTTTTCCCCTTTATTTGATTAGGCAGTATTGACTGTGTTTTGATTTCTTTACATTCTCTTGTCACCCACCCATCCCCCCCCTAGCCAAGCATCCCACCAAACAAGACAAAACTGAATGTGATGGCAGAAAATGGCCTCAAAGCCAGGGGCTCCAAAACCCTCCCAGCAATAGTGAGTCGTTCCTATCAATGCCAACACTCCTATCTGATGTTAACTATTTTATTTGAATTTAAGGAAGCATTCCTTCCCCATCATATTCTATTGGTGCCAAGATCAAAGAAAATATTTAATTACTCAACCACATGTACTAATCTTGCTAACAGCTAGCAGCCAAAAAGTTGCTTGAGTTTGTTTTTCTGTCATGTCCTAAAGGAATGTTGTCCTGACTATATGGATGAAAGTATTGGGATGCCTTACCATCACACCAACACTTTAATGACTTTAATGCCATTGTATTCAAATACACAGACTTTAATGTGGAACTGGCCCCCCCTTTTGCAGCTGTAACAGCCTTCACTGTTTTCAGAAGGCTTTCCACAAGATTTTGGAGTTTTTTGTGGGGATTTATACCCTTTCATTCTGTAAAGCATTTATTTAGGTCAGGCACTGATGTTGGATGGGAAGGCCTGGCTCACGATCTCCAGTTCGTACCAAAGGTGTTGAATGTTGTTGAAGTCAGGGCTCTGTGGGGTTCTTCCACAGCGAACGTATCCAACCATGTCTTGGTTTGTGCACTGGGGCACAGTCATGCTGGAATAGAGAAGGTTCTTCCCCAAACTGTGTGCACAAAGCATGGCGTTGTACAAAATATCTTGGTGTGCTTGATTTTATGCCCCTGTGGCAATTGGTATGATAAACTCCTGAATTCAATAATTAAGGGGTGTCCCAATACATTTGTCCATGTAGTTTTCATTTATAGGCATGTTCCATTTGATCCAATTAACTCATTAACAGGCTATTCTTGAACTGGATCAGGAAATACTGTATACTGTGCAGTAAAGGTGTTAATAAGGGGCTGGGGTTGGGTCCCTACTTTGAAACAACTGTTATATTTCACATGCTGCTTTTGCTTTAGAATGCAGATGTTGGTGCCCAGCCAGTTAGCTCTGAGACATTGTTTAAGGAAGAGCCATTGCGACTGAGAGTAGAGAAGAGGCCTCTGCAGGGCCAAACTGATCAGGAACACACAGAGGAGCAGGATGAGACCGGACCATCAGTGAGTTCAAAAGATCCAGTGCATTTACATATTTATTTATTTTTAATCCACTGATTACAAACATAAATGTGAACTTTCAAGGAAAGGCTACTTCTTGATTAATTCATTTTTGTAATGTGAACATAGCCTGTTTACTTAAAGTTTGTGTGTTTGCAGATCACTCAGGTTTTTAGCCTGAGCAGCAGTGATTCTCCAGACCCTGGGGTGGACCTTGTGCCAGAGCTGCTGGAGCTGTTGTCAACACTGCATTGTATTGTGCTACCCATGCTGTGGTGCCCCCTGCTGGTCGAGGGTCCACGACTGCAGCTGATACAGTGCTCAAAACTCTCCACTATGGCAGACACAACTGTGGAAATAGAGCCCAACTTTCGCTTCCACATCACTGTCCAGGGCCAGCCACTGCTGCCCACCCATCGGCTTTATCTTGTCCACCCGCCCCGCCTCAGCTCCGCCACACAGGTTGCCGCCCTGCTGGAGGATCTGGAGCGATATGCAGTGTGCAGAGGCTTTGAGACCTCACCACCAAAAGGCCCTGAGCCCGTCATCCAGGAGCGGGCCGCTACCTGTGATTTTCTAGTGCTGCCAGACGCCAAACGCTGTGCTCGGTGCTGGCGTACAGAAATAGTGAAATAAATGCGTGATTATGGGCTGCAGACTGTTTTACAGCTAATTTCTGCCAGTTAGGTTGACTTACCCATTTTTTTTTTTTATTATTACGTTTGTTGCTAGGTTGACAAAAATCCCATTCAACCATGGAGCTACACACTGGCTGGATTTAGAATGTGTGGTTAATTTAAAAGGCTTTTATTCATGCATGGGAAAACACAACACCTCTCAATCTGTAGTATTTTGATAAAGTGTGACCTGCGGAATGAGGAAATGAATTGGGCTGAATTAAATTTTTGCCAGGATTCTGTAACGTTTCTTCAACAACCCAACAGGAGCTAAGAGCATATAACATAGATAAGCCAATTCAGTGTCTCTCACTGTAGCATCATATAAATGAGCTTAGAGAAATGAGAGAGCTACTGCCGTTGTCAGACTCCTCATATGTGGTACGAATGATGCCCTGTTGTTCCAACAACACTACTAGTGCCATGCTACAGTTTTTACTGCTCTGTAATGACAGCAAGCCGTCTTTAGCAGGGCGATTTCTTGCAATACAATAATGTGCTCTTTGATGATCACAGGTTATATTAAAAACAATATTTTCCAACAATCATTTTCATAAAGATAGCTTTTACAGGTTTTGTTGGGTTTTTTTTTTTTAAAAAAAAAAACATTGTTTCAGTGAAATGCTCGAACGTAACCTATGGTGTGAAAATAAAGGTACCGGAAAGGGTTCTTTGCACAGTGCTCTAGAGGAACCACTTTTGGTTCCCTAAAGAAGCTCTTCACAGAACCATTTTTGCGAATGGGATGTGAGCGCAGGCTTCCATGGGTCACAGAACTGCAAGATTGTTTTGTGTAACCACAACCATAGAAACAGATCATCTGCATGTTCTTGTGGTTATGATAGGAGCATTTTTCACCAATTCACCAAAACATTTAGCATAAAATAATTACATCCCATAACCTGTTCTCTGAGCATAGTAATTTCATGTTAATGAACCACACTGCTCCTCTCAAAGGTAGAGCAGAAGTCGTTCGGGGCCAGTAAAGTCAGTAAGGTTTCATGCGTTTTGTTCTCAGTCAGGGTTTGTACTAAACTGGAAGTAGTGGCACAATGGTATTAGCAATATGTGAACATTTCTAATAGAACGGAGTTGTTCTATGCACCATGGAAGCCTATAGGAGATAACTGATGCACTATGTTGTACTTGAGCACATTTCATTAAAAATACCATCATCGGGCTACTGAAAATCTTCTGGATAAAAATGCATTTGTGTTTTTGGTTCTGTTTTGGGTACATAGAAACTTTAGTCTAATTGTTGCATGGAAGGATCTGTTGTTTGGACCTGTTATGAAAGTTGAATTGCTGTTTTGCCTTTTGATGACATTTTTTTGTATATATAAACATATATTTTTTTTTACAGAAGAAAAAAAAACATTAGGATGGACCTTGGCACATGTTCAGTGTATGGTCCGAGTCAGAATGAATCATTTTGTCGCCTGTTTACTAGTGAATGTAATTCTACAAGGCACAGTGTTCATGGCGCACCACTGAAATGACAGTAACTCTAGAAGTTATGTGAGTTCGGTTTTGTTAATGATTTCTCTATTGTAACTGGATGGCATTGATGGTTTCCTCACTGATCTTGGTAGCTCCTTTTCTTTCTGTCATTTTGTCATTCCTACTATTCTCAGGGCTGGGGTTTCAGAAAGCAATGAAGCGGCTGAAAAAACCTGCGCACATAAACACGCAAACATTACATTTTTATGATGCGGGAGAAAACTGCTTCCATTTGGGCAGTTATCGACTTTGTATATTAGAGATATAAGTGTATGAAGAATACAGTGAACCATTTCTACGTTTGTTTCTATATTTTGAATAGTTTTATTTTGAACAATGTTCATGTTTCTGCAGCTTTGAACAAATCAAATTATGGTTTAATAAATCATATAACAAACTATTCTTGTTGATTTAGTAAGCTGTACTTATTAAATGGGCTACACACCTTTGCTTCCAGTCAAATATATGTCATTTCAACAATATACACAGTGCACAGTTAAAAGAAACATTGTTGCAACACAAAACAAAAACAGAAACAAGATAGACTGCATATGACCAGAATACACAGTATACAAATTATATAGAATAAAGTGTAAATAAATTTGTCAACATGCAGTACAGACAACATGATCAGTAACAGAACAAGTTTTTCTAGCAGAACAAGAAGTTTTTCTAGCAAAAATGCAAAGATTGAGAGAGGAATAGCAATAAAAATTGTGCAAAATGTGCAATCTAACAGGTTACAGAATGTGAAGTACACTATATAGACAAATGTATTGAGACACACCTTCATTATTGAATCCAGGGGGGCCTTAACTTCCAGTGAAGGATAATCTCAATACTTCAGCATACTAAGACATTGTGGTTATAAAACGAGCTATATAAATGAAATTGAGTTGAACTGAATTGAATAATATATCAGCATATCAGTAATATACTCTGTTAAAGACAGACTAAATGGGAGGCATTCTATGGTATGCTATGTATAAAAAGGGTACATGAGCCTAAACACTTTTGATGATAAAATGCAAAATGTGCACATACACACTGGTGCAGAGTTTGAATTGGCCCACCATATTTGGGGGTTACTGCCTTTTTAACAAAAAAAAGTTAAAAAGGTGCAAAGAAATACAAATCTTGAACTAGTTTGCAAAAAATTCTAACACTGAAAAACCACATCCATTCTTAACAGCTGTAACAAATATTCACTACACTTGGAAGTATTTTACCCATTTTTAAGTAAGTCTGAATTATTCTTTGCTTATCCCTGATTTTTAACCGTCACCATAAACTCTCTGTAACATTTAAGTATGAAGACTGATTAGGCAGATTGAAGACTCTTCTTCAGAAGATTTTGATATACGCCCCCCCCCCCCCTTTATCCTATAATTTGAAGTGTCCAGTCCAGCACTTTTACCCTTAGTTTCTTTAGCAAGGCAGAGGTTGTCTTGGAAGTGTGTTTGGGGTCGTTATCATGTTGGAACACTGCTTTGCGGCCCAGTTTCCGAAGGGAGGGGATCGTGCTCTACTTCAGTATGTCACAGTACATGTTCATGGTTCCCTCAATGAACTGTAGTACCAGTGCTGGCAGCACTCATGCAGCCCCAAACCAGGGGTCAGCAAACTTTTTGAAACTGAGAGCTACTTCACAGATACTGGGCCGTACGAAGGGTTACCGGTTTGATACACTAGAACAGAGTTTACAGAGTTTTTGGTCTGTATCCAGAAAACCAGCTCAACGGGTTGAAATAATGGCTTCCTGTATTTTTGTTGTATTTCAGGTTTATGTTACAATGGCCAGGAGTAAGAATTTTGCGGCGTAACAAACTTGACGCTTTCCCAACCCAAGCACTTTCTCCTAAACTTTTTGAGCTGAACGTGGCTGTGTGGCTAATATTGTGGAATGTCCTGGGAATACACCCTCATTTTGAGTATAGTTTAATATAATAGATTGGTTCATGTTTAAGTGAACCATACAGGACAGAGTATGGACCTTTTTTTCCCAGGACACTCCTCATATTGTTACTGCAAGAAAGTATGCTTAACACATTGGCCCTTACCCCTGGGTGACAGCATGCTTACATTTAAGCTCTGGCTTTGCAGGAAAAGATGTTTCATATGGCTTTAAATGGCTGGGAAGGATGGAGTTTGTATGGATGGTTTACTAGTAAATTATCTGTAAGCAAGCCACACTAGCTGTGCTCTTATGTCCTATGTGTGTAAGGCTTTGGGCGATTTGACAATATTAGTCAGAATTAGGCAACGCTGTGAACATGGCAGTGATATTATCGCTCTTTATTCTGGAAATTGGGTTCATTTCTTTATTGTCAAGCTTTTACCCCTTATAATGTGCAAGTCGCTATTTTTACTTATTTTCAGTGAGAACACCAGGCATCAGCTTTTTTTTTTTTTTTTTTTTACTTGTTGATAAATTCCTCCCGTAAATGGCAGTGACTTTCATCAAGAATCTATTACCTGTATTTAATAGCTTGTTAATTCTTGATGAAAGTTACTACCATTTACGGGATGAATTTATCACCAAGTTAATGCCTGGTGTTCTCACTGAATATAAGAATCATCAGTAAGGCCTCGTTCACACGGACGTCTGAACCAGGCGTTTTTCTGGCGTTCGTGACGCCAGGTGAGCGCCTATTGAGC
>JBBPCW010291073.1:0-10405 GCA_037974425.1 Phenacogrammus interruptus
GAGCAAACAGAATTAGTCAAAAAGATCTCGGACATCAGAATGACACAAATTGATCTACCATGTGTCTAATTTCTAATTAAAAACAGATATCATAAAAATTAAGCACATGCTTCACTGAATTTTAGTCATTTTGTAACATTTTAAAATGGAACTGTCACATTCATTTCAGTTATTTTACAGCTATTTACATGTATAGCATTAAGTATGTGTGAGAATTTCTAAATGCCTCAAAATATAGTACCATCATGATACTTGGTGCCACAGTTTGGGACTACTGTTGTATTTTTAAAAAATTTATATTGATATTAGCAAATTTCCCACTTGTGGGACAAATAAAGGTTTATCTTATCTCTTTATCTTGTGTCCCCAGCTTTACCCTTCGGGTGGAGTGTAATCTTAAGAGCCTCATCCAGCGACTCTTACTGACATTTTATTTTAGGTGTTTCAGCTCAAATCCAGTGTCTAAGGTGAGTGTGTTATCCACTGCACTACCCAACTGTTCCTAGCATCAACCACACTGATATCTCTATTACCGCTGGTATCACCAGATAGAAACAATGACATCTTGTGGATTCAGACAGAAAGGCATTTGGGCCTTCTCGAAAAAGTTGACACTGTAAAGACTTTAATGTACAGTGCAAGAGACCTCGGGGGTGCTACGTTTAATAGCATGCATTTGGGACAGTCTTGGACATCATGCAGGCAATACATGTTATAGAAGGTGGAAGTGGGGGAGTAGTCTAGCTCTGCAGGTAAGACAGTCATGGTGAATGGAGGGCTAACTGTATGGTTTTCATCTGTGTGTGGTTTCCTATGTGTCCTTCCTTTATCTCAGGGATCTATAAATGTACCTTACCAAGTGAAATGAGGTTATTAATCATGGGTTAACAAAATTACATTTTGATCCTTTACCAACATATGGTGGCCCATTCTGGATTACAAGAACTGCATAACTAAGTGTCAAGCTAATTACTAAATTACTACGTATTTAAATATCCTCTTCTCTGGCATGGCAGGCTGTAAATACCCCCTTCCACTCTGATTGTATTGAGAGCTGTATTGATTATGTCTTTACCAAAATCATTACTGAGGGAGTATAGAGTGCACTCATGAGTGACCCTTTATAAAACAAAATGAGAAACGGGACATCCTTCAGTCTTGTAGTGCTTGCAAAAATGAAGACCATGACCACTGGTCTAGAGTCTAAATATAACCCAAAGCTTAGACTTGGCAAAAACAAGAGTTGCTAAGAGCCAACCACATGCTACAATCAAAATGTGAACTCAAAAGACGCAGTCTATAGGAAACCCATTTAATATACAGTACTTACATTGCACACAATACTAATAAAACACAATTGCACACAATACTAATAACACACAATTGCTCACAATACTAATAACATTCACTTTTTTTTTTTTTACAATTAACAATAATTTAATCCATTTTATTACTGCAGTTCAAAACGTATCCAACAGTGGGCAAAAAATGCATTAATTGTCAGCTGATTAACACATGTTGCTATAGAAACTGCAATTAAAGCCTCACATTCAAATTAACTTCCATTAGCCACTTAGTATGAAGTTATGTTAAGAAATTAGGATTATTATTTTACCTTCTTAAGAATTTAAGTTCACAGCACAGTCATTGTTTCACTCTTTATACCAGAATTCACCCACCAATAGTTTTGAGGCTCCGAGCTCCTGGTTTTAGGGTTACGCTGACCAGAGACTAGTTTCCTGCTTGGGTAAGTGTAACCTACATTTTTGAGACATTTCATCAAACTAGCTTTAATGGCTGCATGAAAATGGGATAATTTTGTTGGCTCTGTGGTGCGGTTATGTAGACAACTAAACTAAACCAGCTATAATTTATTCATTGGTTTTACTTTTTGTCCCATAATAGCAATTCCTGTCCTTTTTAAAGATCTTTGTTGATGAAGTATGTGGTTTAGATTTTGTGGCTTCAAAAAAAAAAAAAAAAACAGGCAAATCTAAATACATTCTACATACTAAATTCTAAATTCTAAATACAGACTCAAATTATAGCCACTACATACCAGAGTATTTGAATAATCAATGCACAATCAAAGGTTTGGTGAAATGGTAATGGGGTGAAAAACTGATTTCTACAAGAGAAAACAGAACTGGGTATTTAATGATCAGAACTGGGACAGAGAGAAGTAGGAGTACCAACTCATCAGAGATCTTATTCTACCCGGAGGAGAGTGTGAAAAAATGAGTGGAGAGGGAAAGATACGGGAACTGTTAAAAGAGAAATGAGATTTGATAGTATTCTCACAAACACAGAAGGCTTTCCCTGGGTGTATAAAACAGGACTGTGGACGGCCTTGTTTCATCACTTGGAGTGAATGACAAAATGACAGATGGTGTCCATGGCTCAGCACAGATTAAGGCGGTGTATGTGTGAGAGGGTGTGTGTGTGTGAGAGTGTGAAAGTAGGGTTGTGGATTTCCTTTATAACTGCGCTTTGTTGCAGGTGATGAGAACTGGCTTTCTGCCTGTGCCTACTGTGTCAGCTATGGGCACCCCATGCTCTGCCATATGAAGGTGTTATTGATGAACTGCATTTATTCAGCCTTGAAAAGCACCCTCATTTACCTCAATTCAAAATATCACAGGATTAATACACAGCATTTCACTTCAGTCTACACCGTCTGCACCCAATCTTTGCTGAGACCTTTTATTATAGAAAAAGGACCCCTCTCTCCACTTTGTGATCAGTGTCCATGCTAGGGGTGTGCGATATGACGATATGAGATTGTGAAGACGATCTATGTGCTGACGATCTGCCAAAGCAGAGAGACCTTACCATTGTCTATATAAACTACATTCCATCTATCTATTGTGCTTCTATGCTCTTCCTATCCCCGCCCCCCCCCCCAACCAAATCGCACTATTTGCTAGTCCACTTAGTGGCAGCCATATGGAAACAGCGCTCAACCTACCGAAGTGCACTGACATACAGTTCTCCCCCACACTGTTTCATTCAGAGTGTAGCGGAAATCAATGGCTGAAAGTAAAAATGTTGTTTCCATTTGTTACCATTTATTTATTTATTTTTGTTCTTGTTGATTTGTCATTCTGAAGTAACATTAAGTATTTATTTGGCTTTAAATAAACATATTGGCAAAATTGCACAAACTGATAAAAATCTGTTCAGAAATGTTATTTGGCCTAAATGCTGTTTGGTTCTTTAGGACTATATGTTTACAAAGGAAAATAGTTTGGTTGTACTGTTCAGTAACTTGCAGAATAGTAAAATAATCTATAGTTACAAATCAATATAAATTGATAAAATCAATATAAAGTGATAAAATCCAAATCCAGATTTGACTGTAAAAAATCATGATATCTTGGCAATATCGCCCACCCCTAATCCATGCATAGGTAAACATCTTCATAAACATACTGCTTAGCACTAAACCTTTCTGCTTCATCCCTAATCAGACAACGGCAGGAGAAATACTCTGCATTTTCATCTCACTGCACTGATTGGAATTTGGAACTACATCTTCACACTTTCCAGCTTATATTCAATAGTACATTTATGAGCGAACAATGAACTCTTCCTTTCCCTTTGGTCTCTGACAGCATAAAAATGAAAGGCAATTATATAAAATTTTTATTACAGAAAGAAGTGAGTGGAGAAGCCCTAAGAGCATCTTGGACTTTGTTCTCTGTTCCAATTATGGGGTCGAATAAGATTTGATTCCGCAGATGTTTTGCGCTTTCTAAACACAAGATTTGTGTTTAGAAAGCACAAAACATCTGCGGAATCTAATCCTAATGTAGCCACAGTATTTGAGCCTATGAGGTAAAAGGCATGCACAATCAGAATGCTATAAACTGACCTGTGCCTGGGCGGCGGTGTCATTCAGAGCTTTCCGCAGTGCTAGAGTGAGGCCTCTTGGAAGGTTCTGCTTCAGAATACTGTCTAACCGGCTCCTCCGCAAGTGGATGAACAAAACTGCCAGAGGTGGGAGTATGGAGCAACGGGGCAGAGACAGATGAAGAAGCAACATTCACCATCAAAGGGCAAAAACCTCACGTCATACGCTCCTTCATACGAGGACATAAAGAAATGTCCTCCACTAAAAATGTACTTAGTATAGCAGTGAGCTTAGTATAGCATAATTATTGGCACCCTTGGTAAAGATGGATTTTAAAATAATGTCTTTCTGCTTAATTAGCTCAGTCCCACACTGAAACCATAAGAAAAACATACCTATAATTGAAGAACATGATAAAATAAAATAAAAATAAATGTAAGTATACAAAAGGTAACCTCATCAAATATAACTTTTTAGGAAAACCATATATCACAGTTTTTACCATTTCATTATTTTTGCCAAAACAATAGTAAGGACTATGCTGCTTAATGAGAGAGAGTAATGAATCTAGGAACACTCCTTCATACAGCACATTTCTCAAGTTCCTCTAAGGTCCTATATTTTGCACTGTCTTGTTCAGCTCTCCCCACAGGTATTCAGTGCATTTTAGGTAAGACACTGCTCCTGTGGCCACTAAACCATTTCAGTGAAGTGGATTTGGATATATATTTTTAATCAATCTCCAACTGAAACATCCAGTCAGTTTTAGCTTTTTAGAAGATTTTCAATAAAGATCTCATGGTGCCATGTATCTTAACAGTAAGATATAGATAAAGATATAGATGTAGATATGTATGTACGTACACACACATATATAAAACTTCAATAATAGAACTCTTTTATATATAGAAAAAGAGTGTTAATAACGTGTAGACTCAGACACCTATAGACAACAACTACAGGCAATAGACTATAAACAATCAAAAATGAAAACACTATGCAATAAGCCGTCTTACCTGTTTTAACCCACATTTTATCAGTGACATTGCAGCTGAGTGAGGGAGTCTGGGCTGTGGTTGTGGTAGGGCCTCTGGGTGGACTAGTCCGGGCAGGCTGGGTGGTGGTGGTCAATGTAGGTGGCAGGGCAGGTGCCACAGTTCTCAGAGGCTTTGCTGTAGTTGTGGTTGTTGTGGTGGTGGTAGTGGGTCTAGTGCTGGTTAACTGAGTAGTGCTGGTCAGTTGCGTAGTTTTGGTCACTGGTGATGGAGTAGTTGTGGTGGTGGTTGTTGTTGTGGCAACAGTTGTGGTGGTGACGGTGGTAAGTTGAGGAACACTGCTCGCTGTGAACTCCTGAATAGTGGGTTCGGTATGTGTAGACGAGTTTAGAGGTTTGCTGGGAAATGTAGCAGTTTTCATTTGGGAGGCAATCATACCAGAGACATTTCCTTTTGAATGAAGTCCAGTCTCTCTGGATGTAACCACAGAGGATACCAGCTCAGCAACCCACTCATCCACCGCAGACTCATCTGTAACAACAGCACATCTACTTACAGTGCGGAGTGCTAAGGCATGACAACAGAGACTCGTGCTCATGAGTTTGCTTGCGGAAACCATGGCAGTGGAAATGATGATAATAACAATCTTGACTGTTATGGCGGTTTAATGGTATCAATGGCACACACTCTTAATATATACCCTTTTATAATGAAACTTACTAATTTTGCTTTGATATCATTTCTGAACAACAACATTTAACAGAATCAACCTTTATAGTAGATATAATGAAACACTCACTCACTTCAGTGAGATTGCCTGAAAAAACAATTTTCTTAACTAGAAATTGACTAATCATCTAGCCAACAGGCTAAACAGCTCCTCCATTATTTGTATAGGCTTTGAAATACTTCTTATGTAATCCAATGTAAATCTGCTATATAAGGAATGTAAAAAATGTCTTACATGTTTTAAATACTCCTGCTTTAGTTTGTCTGCATTAAACTCAAGAGAGTGATTTTGCATTAGGAAAACACCAGTTGAAAATCACCATAGCAGAAATGGCACTACAGACTCAAAACGACTTGTTTGAGATACCACGGCAATGGTATGATAATGACAACTTCAGTGATGTTGAATACAAAGATTCTAATTTACACTTTTTAACCCATTTTGGATTCAGACTTAATGTCGCAATGGAAGTATCAGAATCAACCGTTAATGACACGAATACAGATTATACAATCAAAGACTCCAAAACAACAGCTTTGCCTTTCCCTGAGGAACTGTTAAATCTTTTCATAGAGAGAGTCTGTTTTTTTTATCTCCCCCATCTCTACTAAAACTGTTAATTGAAAAGACTGAGGACTACTTGGGGAGGAAGATATTTCTCCTGTGTTAAGATAGAATTGCTTGCAGCAGTGGCTGTTCCATCTGATCAAAACCTCCAGTCATTGTTTGGATGATGTTAACCGCCTCTGATCTTGCCTTTGAAGTTGCATGATGTAAGGTCATAGATATCACTTGTTTCTATTGACCTCTCTGTCTCGGTGGAGACAGTGTTTCAGGCTTACTGGTGTTAGGTTCAGACGCTGGACGCCAAGGCCCGACGCAGTTGCTTCTTTCAGGAATGAGACGGTTTCTTAAATAAACCCAGCATTCTCTTTCGTCTCCCCACAGATGGCTCTTCTGATACCGTTGTTTTGGCTGGGCTAAATTACGAGCTTTTGATGAATACTGCAGGTGTAGCGGAGATTTCTCTGTAAGGGATCTGGCATTTGACCCACAGCTGACATTGTTCTGCTTGAAGACATGATATTATCTTCAAGAGATTTTGATGTAGCACGGATTTGCAGTTTAACACATGTTCACCTCCGAGTGCTTGTTTTGCTCAAAAAGAATAACAGTGTGCTTTTGATTTTCTGAATCTGCTACATCGGTTTTGGCAACTTGTATCATATCTAGTCATGAAGGCGTATAAGAAGACATGTAGTAGGACCTCTTGCCGTAGAACCCAACAACATGAAGAAAGGCCTTTTCTTCAGGGATGACAGAGTTAAAGACATGTCTGAGAGCGGCTCTTGATGGGTGAATACGGCTGACTAGAATCAAAGGATTCTGTGATTGCATCGATTGAACTGAAGCAGTCATTTCTGTGATGTGTATCTGGTGTATTTTTGAAGTTGACTTAATCATAAATGTCCTGAATGATAGGGTTTTGTAAGGGTACTGTCTTTGTGTGAAATAAGATTAGATCTCAGCACTTGATATCCTATCTCTGCAAGCTGTTTTACTTAGACGAGGTGTCAGATATTAAGGGGCCATATCTAAGAAAACGTGTTCTTGCTTTTTTGAACTAAATATGTTTGATTTGTTTTTGTGATGTCACAAAAATGACTGCCTTTAGGTACTATCCCCACTGATTAAATTTACAGCTGCCAGGAGGTGTGTTATAGGGGCAGCCAATCAGAAAAAAAAAAAAAGGAAATTTAAATATATCAGCAGTAACAAATATAAGTGCGGTAACAAAAAGAAGCTGGAATAGATCATTACTGAAATGTACAAAATCAGAGACCCTTATAGTAGATAACACAAATGCCATACATGGATCTAAGGGGAAAAGACAATCGATCCAAAAGTTGCTTTAAAACATGAGTGAATGTGCTTGAGAAGTGCTAAAGCTGTTGACTGTAAAAGCCTATTCTGAGTCCATCAGTACAGAAAAGGAGATGATTTGCACACAGTTGGATTAGATATATGAACTACAGAAAAGGAGATCATAGTTGTAGTTGCATGTAATTTGTTTCTTACTGGTCATGGAAACTATTTAGTAAGAAATGTTGCCTAAACCAAATCACTGTAGTCACTTTACGGCATGTCCAATTTCAGGTAACCAAATAGAATTATTTCAGCCATGGTCTTGAAAATGATGCATACCAATAGAGTGTGTTTTATACAAAAAAGCTATTTAGATAAGATAAGATAATATAGATTAGATAATATATTGGTTGTTAAAAGCTGACCATGCTTGGAGTGGAAGATGTGGTTGTGTACAAGGCAAATACAGTTTGCCTTTCATGGATGGATAATGAAGCAATTGGAGAAGTCTTGCTGTGGGCTAGTGCTGCAGTGGACAGAGCTGCTGACTCTCTGTAAACCTGCTGTTTTGTGGCTCTACTTGTCAAGGCCTGCGAAATATACTACCGCTGTGTAATTGCATTTGGCTCTGACTTGATATATGCTATGTGACACACCGGCTGCAGATTCAGAGTCGTGTGGAAAAAAATACTAGCCAGTTTCCCATGACCAAATGATTCACTAGCATTATGGGAGACAGAAATAAGGAAGATGTATAGTAGTGAATGATGAGTTCCTGGCAGGTGTTTATGGCCAAATATTTTGTTCAATTCTATGTTTGCAGAAAGGTGTGGCCAGATCTTGGAGGAAACTGCTTATGTTACGATCACATGCTTTTCAGAACATATTGTGGATATTGGCACTAACTCACTGAAAATGCATTACATAGTCAGCATATTTATTCCTGGGGCCATTCCACCGAATGGGTGCCATTTCCGTCCCCAGGAAATTACATGTATAAATGTGCACAAAAAATAACTGTAAAATACATTTTATCATTAAGCATAGTGTCTTGTACATTGACCTAAATGCAAATTTAAGATATATAATAACATTAATAAAAACTACCTAGAACACTAAAAAAAGATGAAATAAAGCTGCCTGAGATTGACCAATACTTGTTTTGAATAGTTAAATATATGTGCTATTAGATTCAAAGTTGAAAAAAGATAAAAAGTTTAATTTGGAAGAGTTACAACAAGCAAATGGCACCTGTTCAGTGGAATGGCCCCCTGGTTAATTTGAATTATTGCAGTATATCAAATGTTTCATAAATACTTCAGCATTGTTCTTCATAATAATTTTAAATGTGGCACTACAGGTAGTGATGACGATGCTGAGTGTAATGGTGATGGTGAAGGTAATCGTGTTGATGACGTATTGTTAACTAAGGCAGGATATGATGGTGATTTTCTCTGGAAAAGCCGAAAGTTGCATGCATGTTGAAGCCCAAACCTGAGGCAGAAGACTGGTTGCTAACATGCACCACTGCAGACGAGGAGGGCAGCTTAAAAGACGGCTCTGCTCTCTGAATGGGACCATCTGAAGGTGGCTGGTTGGTCTCATTGTCACTCCTTATGGTGCTCTCCAAAGTGGACCCCGAAAGAAGAGGGTTCTCTGGTTCTGAGGCTGTGTTGGCCAGTAAGGTCAGGATGGAGGAGAATGCGGGCTCCTCTCTGATGCCCTTTGATAGACTGGTAGGATCTGACTGAATGACTGAGACTGGATCCTCATCAATCATTAGCAGACCAGCCAGTTGATGAGGAGAGGTGACCAGGGTTGCTTGGTCCAGAGATGATGCAGATGATCCAGACGCCTCATAATTTGAGTCATCTGTAAGAGAGGAAACAACCTTTTATATTATAGCATATATTTTTACTACAATAGCACTTTCGAATATCAAATCTTCAGAATTTCAATACATATGCACAGAAGCAGCCATATTTTGCTTCAGTTCAGATGAAAAGTTTCTGTGAAGAGAAGGTAGAAATGATATTACTGCCCAAAAATTTATGAACCACATATCAATTGATCAATTATGAAAGAATTTAACACTTTCTTTTACTTTCTATTTTGTATACATGAGCATTCTGTGCTCAGATCCATTATATAGTTTTACTTTAGACATACTACAGCATGTCTCACTGCAATGCTGGCTCACACAGGGAAATCACAATCAGATTCAGTGTATTTTTTTCTTTTTAAATAAAGTCTTTTAACATCAAGCACATTCTTGCAGATATAACACATCAAAACCATCATATTAAGTGAAAGTGCTGTTTCTTGATGGACGAACACTCAGTTGAGTAAAATCAAAGGATTCTCTGATTGTATCAACTAAATTGGAGCCGTTTGTGATGTGTATTTCAGGAGTTGGCTTAATCATAAATGTTCTGAATGATGGGATTTTGTAAGGGCTAGATCGCAGCAGAGATTATCTGCAATTTCTTTTACTGAGGAGTTAGAAGAAGGGGTACATATTAAGCAAAAACATTTAACAATCTAAAGTGTGACAAATCCCTTCAGTAAATACAATCAATATCTGGAACCGAAAGGACAAAAAAGGCCTGTTCTTGTTCACTGTTTGGTGGCATTTTAACAAGTGTATATCTGAATTAAAAGTAATCAAAAACAAGAGTAATGCAATCTGGAGGTACATTCTCAAGTATTTTGTGTTAAAGTGTCCTATAAAAAGCCTGTTCTTGTTCACGGTTTGGTGATGTCAGAAACAACTGTGCATTTAGGTACAACTGAACAGCAGCAAATCAGAAAAAAAAGATCATTTACATATGCCATTACCAACTGAACAGTAAAAAAAACAACTTGTTTAATTTTTGAATTGGTTCGAAAATAGATGAGCAAAAATAAAATGTATGAATTACATAAAATGAAAAAAATAACTATATGAAATTATAATTATTA
>JBBPCW010291083.1:0-10405 GCA_037974425.1 Phenacogrammus interruptus
CGAACGTTTTTATAAGTCTGACTTTTTCGTTGCGTACGTCATATTCGTCTTTTGAGCGCACGTACACTTTTAGTATGAGTTCTACGCAAAGTTTTATAAATGAGACCCCAGGTCATGTGGGACACGGTCGAATGCCTTTTTTCCCCCGGTGTTTCTCAAGGGCTGTTCCACTGCCCTTGACAAAACTGCACTGGTTAGGCGTGATGTGGCAAGGTAACACAGTCGGGAGTCGATGATCCGCTCAAATATCTTTATGGTATGGCATAAGAGTCGGATTGGGCAGTAGTTCGAGCAGTCGGCCACCTCGCCTTTGGACTTCCAGATAGGGATGGTGATGCTGTTGGACCAAGCTGCTGGGACTTTGTTCTCTGTGATGATGTGATTGAACAGTGTAGTAAGTATGGTGATGCCATGGTGTCCAAGGATCTTCCATACTTCAGCAGGGATATCATCAGTCCCGGGGTTTTGCTATTCTTCATTTTCTTTATGGCAATTTTGACTTCTGCTAATGTTAGTAAAGTATTCACTCCAGCGTTCGAGGATGGCAGGTGGGTCACATAGCACAAGCATCTTTGTGTGCTTCACTTCCCCGATGTTCAGTGTGGAGCAGTGACGGCTGCTGGCCAAGCCGTAGATCTTGTTTGCACCTTCAGGGGTATCCAGGTCGTGGTAGAGCTGGTCGTGATGCACTGATCTCACTGCTGCTACCGCTTCCTTTGCCGCCGATATCAGGTTCCGATACCACTGATGGTCCTCATCTTCATGAGATTGACGTCCATGCCAGTTTCTTCTCTTTGATGGCTTGTTGCACTTTAGGGTTCCACCACCAGATCTGCTTGTTAATGAAGTGTCTTCCCAGCTTGGCCTTTCCTAGGAGAGTGGTTCTGTACTGTACTGTACTGTAGTTACTTGATCTTTTCCGTCACCTTGTCCCAGATGCTCGCCACTGACTGGTTAGTATCGATGCTGGCGTCCATTTCTCCCTCCGTGAGCTGCTGCTTTCATTCGGGGAGGTGCCACCATTTGATCTTCTCACCTTTTGTGGTGATAGGCTGGCGTCTCAGGCCAAGGCCTAAGGTCCAAGACGAGCATATGATGCTGGGGTGCCATGTTAGTTGACGGGATCACTTTGACATTGGTCACCAGATTCAGATGGGGCCTCCGGGTAAACCAATAATCAATTTTGGGCTTTTTATACTATGAGTGTTCATTTATATTGTATTTTTTGCTTGTTTTAATTTAACGTAAACGTTACATTTATTATTTTATGCTTTGTTTTAATGTGGCTTTTATAAATGAAATTGTGCTATATTAATAAATTTGTACTAGATTAAAATCCATAACAAAAATGATTCTAGTAATAACCCTCAAATCAAGTCAAAATAAAGAGAATTAATAAAACTAAAAGTATTGAAGAACTTTTACATCAAAAATGTTTTTTCCCCCCACTTCAGTAACACTGAAGATTTAAAAAAGTGTTTTAAACAATATATTAAGAAATTTTTACTGAATTTTTATTGGAGATAAAATAAAAACTTCTCAAGAGAAAAAAAAATAGATCAGTTCCCTTCAAACATCTCACTTTCCTGAGAATCAAATTGATTAGTTCCTGCTGAAAAGTTTATTAGGTAATTCCCTCCACTCTGTTAGCATAGCTACAAATGAACAAATCAGACGGCCTGTTCAAGTTGTAACTCCAAATGCTTCTACTTGTACTATTTGTACACTATCAAAGCTATGTTTGAAAACACTTAAAGTTTAGATATTTTTTCCATAGCAAACAACATAGAAAACCCAACAACACCAAACCCCAAAAAAACCCATAATTTGGGAAGAAGTAATTTGTCAATAATGAACAATTACATTAATGATTAGTAATAATATATAATTCTAGAGCTGGACCGTTAACGGCCCTTATCGCCGTTAAAAAAAATTATCGCCGTTACAGCCCCCCCCCCCCCCCCAGATTGGAGTTTGCAGACACACCATGTTACATTTAAAATTCCTCAGATTATAGTACGCAATTGATTTTGACCGTACTGCAGATGACAGCTTTAAGTGGGTCATCAGTCATTTGTATCACATTGAAGTAGGGTTGTAATTGTACATGTATTCGGGTCACAGTTAGGTACATGATGTCTTTCGGAGAATACACGGTACAACAGACAAGACGTGATTGAAGTAATACAGAATCACAGAGGGACCAAGGAGCGCAAGTAAATCATAAACCTGGGTCGTAGTGTGGTGCAATAGTGCCACCTACAGGTGTAACACTTACACATACAGGAAAGTATAAGCAAGAGTGTTGTGTTTACTGGTTAATACACTACTGTTTATTTAAAATAAATGAAAACACACCAAGCCTCATTCTTTAAAACGTTTTGTTGCTTAAGTTTGCTGTTTCGAACCGTGACCCCAAAACCGAGGTAGGTACCGAACCGTGACATCTGTGTACCGTTACACCCCTACATTAAATGTAAGAAGAGAATCAATTCTGTGTTTTCACTTCACATAAAGCTCTGAATTTAGATGTGCAGGGCTTATCACGCCATTTGAAGTCCTGATCAATGTCTATGGCACCACAGTGGTGGGACATTGGAGGCTCTGGGACTTTCCCAGTCACCCAGTTGGTCCAGGAATCCACCCCAATCCCACTGGACCAAATCCAGAAGCCAAAGAGACGTCTCTGTCCGAGCCCCAGCCACACAAAACCAGGCACTTTCCTCCTCCTGAGCTCAAACTCCACCTCCTTCTGGTCAGACTTATTCCAAATGTGCAGAAGATTCGTCCTGTTATCTTTCTTACAGTAGTACAGAGCTTCTTCCCAGGTCATGCTGTCATTACTGATGTGGATCAGTGCTGATAGAGACATAAACAGGCAAACAGAAGAGGATGTTTTAGAATGAAGTCAATGATTAGGAAAGTTATTCATTATACAGAGCAATGAATGTGTTAAAGTGCTGCTGACATTGCAGATGTGTACAAAAATGACACACTAGAGTTTAATCCTAGTTGAGCAACTGTCTGAGCATTGGTTCTGTTATCAGAAGGTTGTGAGTTCAATCCCCAGCTATGTTCAGCAAGGACTGGGAATGTAGTAGCCTCACCCTCCCTGTTTAATAACAGTATGTGACAGGAGGAGACTAATGTAGTGACTGTGACTAAAGTGGTGGGATGTAAATCCAATGAATTTTCAAGGTTCAATATAACTGTAATAAAATGATATATTTTGAATAACATTTTTTATCTAAACATATTTAAATCGGTTTGATTGCAGCTGAAATAATGTGAAAGGACCTAAAATGTAGAATTAAATGTTTGTACGGAATACTTTATTGTTTAACCCTCCTGTTATGTTCGTTTCTCAGGATGTTCTTGGGTAATGTTTAATTATACAAAAGTGTCAGAAACCAAACTATCTCACATAAACATGATTTACATCTCATTATTAACTCCATTATTAACCTTTTCAATCAATATTTGGTGTAATTGTGTTCTTTACCTCTCACAGATCACAGTTCAGTGAGTTTTTCATAACAACAACAATAGTTCACTTATTTTTCATAAAAAATGCATTTTTAAACATTTTAATGTACGTTGGAAAACCCACCTATAAAACACAATAGTTTTACATGACAGTTATTTACTTCTCTGGGGCTCCTCCAACAAGCTTTCTGGTGTAAACCTGCATGTTAATGCATCACATGTTGCCCAGATTTTTAGGCCATATTTGGCTGGTTTGGAAGGGGTACACTGCATAACTGGGCAGTGACCTCTGAAAGCCACAAGGCATCAGGGCCTGGGTTATAGATTAGAGGGAGCTGCTCTACCCACTTGTCCCACACTGTCCTAATAGCTGCCAGCTGGTCTCTCTCCCGTCTGACAGCCCTCGCCTCTCGACTATCAGATCAGATCACTCTGCATCCCACAGACTGGCTGTTGATTCAACCTTTGATTTATAGACCCTAGTCAGGGTGAGGACCCCAAATATGCATGTAAATGCATTTTATCCAGCTTTTTCAACTTCTCCCTCAAAACACACTTTCCTTCTAAATCTGTCATTTCAAGAATGATTTTCTGTACAGAGTTGGGTATGAAAAGCTCAAAAGCTGACAATGTTTGTCACACGAGTTACTGCCATCTTAGTGTGTCCTGGAACTTTACTCTGGCCTTTATTGTTTTCTGCAGACAGTTTTGCCTGATACATATTTGGGGATGAAGACCACGGTATGTAAATGCATTGCTTGGAGGAATATGAATAGCAGCTTCCTCGTTCGGCTCATAATCAGAGATAATCAGGATTTGACCTCAAGATGGTCTTCATTTTCAGACACATCCTCCTTTATTTTACTGTCATGATCAAAAATTTGCCCACAGGAATCAGTTAGTCATAAAAACACCTGCATTCTCTCAATTACAGATGTGGGGTTTGGGGGCATGCATATGTTTTTATTTTATATGTTGATTACCCGTATTGAGCACAAGAAGTATCATTTTGAAAATACTTTTAACTTTTTTTTTTTAAATGAGTCAGTTTGACCCGCAACATAATAGGTGAGTTAATGACAATTTAAATACACTTTTGACTAAAAGTGTTCCAAAATAATAGGTTTAGTACATATTAAAGTATGTATCAACAGAAAAAAACAATATACAACTAACAGAAAGCACATTTTGAATTATTAATGTTTAAAGGGCTGAACTGTTTAAAGCTTAACTAAAGGTGCTAATAATTATGGAGCTGACTGTATGAGACTGCAGTGGTGGGACACTGGTGGTCTCCCTCTCACCTATTGGAGTCAGGAGTCTACACTGATTTCATCAGACCAAGTCCTGAACACAGCTGAGAGAAAAGGGTTTATAAAGTCAAGACTTACTGCGGTAGCACAGAGGAACAGATTTACTATTATCGCATGGCACTGTCTCCCATTTCCCTTTCAGATTCAGAGTCACACAGTTTGATTGTGGAGGTTGAGGCTGACCACTGTTCCAGTTTCTGTAGGCAGATCTTCCTCCATCACTCCACTCCCAGTCATCTCGCAGCAGACCGATCCAGAAGGGTGTGCTGCTGTTCATCCCTTCAGTCTTCACTTTTTCATTCTGGTTCTGATCTCTGATGCTCACCAGGTCTGTGTAGTTGTTCCTGCAGTAACTCTGAGCTTCATACCAGGTTTTATTCTCAAGGATTAAATGATAGTTAAAGGTGAGGCCAGTAACATCTGAGGAGGGAAAACATACAGAGATTAATTAATTTGTTTGTTAATGTAGTAAGTTTTAAAGTTTGTGTAAAGTCTAGTAACATTCTGGTGGGTGCTTTTATTCGAAAACATTGGCCATTTTGTTTTGGTTCCATCCTTTTTGTTCTGTGTGCATGTAGGGGGCTTTAGGACTCTGCATGAACACCAAACCAATTTCTCTGTATTTAACATATTCACCAAGTGAAGCAGAGTGCTGCCACAAACTAGGGGCCCGTCCGTGGTGCCACTAGTAGTACTGGGATTCGAACCCATGGCCTTCTGATCACTCCCTAACCACCAGACCACTGGCTGTTTTGATGGCTTGTGGGTTATTAGGTCATGAAGACGTTTGGCTGTGCATTCACTATGGCAGTAGTGGGGTGTGTAATGAGTTTGGTTTCGTCCAAATTTTGTGCACTTTTGTGTCTCAGAGCCGCAGGATGTGTGGAAGTTTAAAGACAGAGAGAGGGGGTGTGCGAAAGTGTAAAGAAGGATTGACACGTAAACAAAGATAGAGGGGTGAGAGGTGTGGTAGTGTAAAGATAAAGAGGTGAGAGGTGTGGAAGTGTAAAGATAGAGAGGTGAGAGGCATTGAAGTGGACAGGAAAGTTGGATTATAGTGTTTTATTTCTCTCCCTTTTCTTCTTTCACCTGCCCTGTATGGTGTAGATGGTCTGCCATTATTAGCAGAAGTTACTTATATGGTGTGTGAAACCATTAACCTTGAAACATTAAACACTGTTTCGGAAGTGGTGGCTGCTGTGCGACTGTCTGAACAGTCAGGGCTCTGCGACTACACCACTGTTTATTGCAATAAATAAAAACATGGAAAAATTATAAAATGCAATAAATTACGATTTGGCTTCTTTAAGAATTGAAGCTGATAGCAGTAAATAATACAGAGTTAATATTCTTAATATAGTATGTGTAGTTTATAGTAAGTTACCTTGTTTGTAGCACATTAAGTTTTTTACCACTGTGCACTGAAGACTTTCCCACTGACCATCAGCCTTCATAGCAGCACAGCAGGGCCACGTCCCACAGTCTCCCGTCAGATTACTGAATGTAACATCATCACCATTAGACCATTTATCACTGGACTGATTGCGATAGAGACCAATCCAGGCACCACTGAGTTTAGGGATTTTAGTCCTGTTAACCATGTTAGTCATGTTAGTCAGTGCAGCATTTTCTTCATCACTGTACACAGTGACCAGGTCGGTGTAGCTGGTTCTGCAAGCTCCTCGCGCTTCGGTTGGCATCATTTTCTTCTCAATGAGATGAAAAGTTCTGAGACGACTTTGGTCTGCAGGAGGAAAAACTGTGGAAAAACATTCTCAAGTTCAGGTAGAAGGTCAGAAATGAAAGGAGTAGATGTAATGTTTATATAGATGACGTGTTTCTAATTGTGTTCCTGCTCTGTTCATTCTTGCTTTCTATCTTATACTGCTAGTAATGCAGATCTCTGGGTGGAGACATTCAGTAAATGCACAGATTAAGGACATGAATTCAAACTCAAAGACCGCATTCATCAGTGTGATACTAGGGTGACAGCACCATGACACTTAGGGGGTTATGCAATACAGAACATACTGTGAACAACATCATTTATTTCATTTTCCCATTATGGTGGAATTATGATGACATATAACATCTTATTCAACATTAACTCTTTATTTAAGCCAGAGTTGTGGGGCGGTGGGGGCTGTAACCTTTCTGTAAGATATAAAAGCTGTGCAAAAACTGCTGCTAAAGTTAATGTTAATTTAGTTTTATACACTATGATTATAATAAATATAAATAACATTAATACAGTAAACCGTGGCTCTTTTTACTTTATTCTGTTAGATGGGTTTCTTATGGAAATTTATAAATTCACACAGTGAATGGATACATAGAGCAGAAATCTGGAATCTCCAAAAATATCACCTACTTTTTAGAAAAAAAGAAAATCTTGATCCTTTCCTGCTTTCCTGTTTGTTTGCATTTATTCTAATGTTCACTTGTGTTTTTGCTGGCAGAAAGAAACCAGTTTTTGATATAAATGACTTCAAAGAATTTGTTGAGGTGTCTAAGACTTTTGCACAGTACTGTACATCCATAATGTGTGTAATTAGAAAGCATAAAGTTACACAAAAGTATCAGCAACTAGTTATAACAGTTCAGTATTTAGTGTGTCCACCTCTTTCTTTATTATAGCTTGCCTTCACTGTATTTCTTTTTTTAATATGCAGGGAAGCATTTCCTGCACCATCCAAACTAAACCCAAATATTTATTTACTCTCTGAGGGCCATAAACCCTTCCTCTACACTCTCATATGGCCAGTTTCTCTGTTCTAGTGCAAGTGTTCTTGGTTTTATCTCTTATTTTCTTTTTTATTTTGGACTTGAAGTGGAGCTGATTAAAATAAAAAATGAAAAAACAGAAAAAAAAAACCAAAAGATGGATTATATATTGAGAGATTACAGTTTTATAATTTAAATGTTATATTATGAATAATACTTTGAATTAAAAGTTGTAAGTAATTGTCTCTTTATCTTTTTCAGACTCTGAAAATTAAACAGCTTCACTGTGTGTTTGTTTAAGGCTATTACAGGAACTCTTATTAATTAGGAGACGATATTCACCTGAGAGGAGCAGGAAGAAAAGGAGGAGGATGGTGACGGTTGCCATGACAACTCAGAAACGCTCCAGCTAGAGAAGAACCAGTGTGGTGGTGGACTGATGCAGCATCAACGTATCCTGTGAAGACATGAGCTATTGTTCTTATTTGCTATTCAAAATATCTTCTGACTATTAGACACACCACGGAATCAGAGTTTATGGGAGAAAACATATTCAGGATTCATTTTTATTTTATTTATCTTAACTTTAACACGTGTTATTTGGGGAAAAAAAATTAGAAAAAAGAGAGACCTGGAAAAGACGACAGCTATATAAATTCAGCACATATTGAACACATCATATACAACATACAAATACATAAATAACACAAAAATAAATATCTGGACTATTTATAAGGACACTGACATATCAGGAAAAACAAGAAGTCTCTTCCTTTACCTTTTTTAAGGCCCTTTGATTTATCAAAGTGTAAAAATGTTTCTAACTTAAAAACTTTTGAAATTTATTCCATGCCAAAAGTGCAAAACAAGAAAAAGCAGTAAATGCCCCCATAAAGACCCCAGGTGTGTTAAAAAGCACCACTCGGAAGAAAGTAACTATCAACCACCAAAACAAAGTTAAATAACTTAAGGTCAGTTGGAAATTTACCCAAAATTACTTGGTAAATGAAAATATACGCATGCGGTTGAGGTATGACTTCCGTCCCACCCATAATAAATGCAATGATGAATGAGAATTTAGTTTATACAGTAAAACTCAATGATACATAAAACACTGAATCAGTGAATAAAAGATATATATGCAAGTACAGTATATCACCATAATCAGTTACAGGCAAATAGTAGCTTTCTTAGCACTAAAAGTGAAAGAAGATTTATTTCTAAAATAAGAAACAATTATTACTTTCAACATTCTTGACTTTTTTTTGTCTATTTGCATGTTAAATGGAGGCTTATTATCTTTCTATATGTTCAGATACTAACCCTTTTAATTGGCTTACCATCAGTTATAACAATCCTAAGAACAGCAGGCTTTTTTAAAATCACTTTTGAAAATGCTAGAATATAAAAAGCCCAAAAACACATTTCCTATTTTATTCCTGTATATACAAACATTCAGTGAAAATTTTTTTTATTGTTTGTGTTTGTGTTTAGGATGCATTCAAATGCACCAGTTTGTAATGAATAATCAGCCTAATAAGATAATGGCCCTTTTTAACATACAGATCTCACTACAGCCTTCAAAATACATTTATAGCAAATATCATATAACAGTATAACTGAGGCTTTGACCTAGGTGGCTTCAGTTATTGATGCTGCAGACACTTTAAAGCAATAATGTCCCTTTGTTCTCATTTGTGTACACATTTAATACCAGGCTTCTTATTAACCTTCACTCCAAATCATCTGACCAAACTACAAACTATAAATACAATTATCTAAACATCATAATGGTATTTATATATATATATATAATCAAGTTTGCTAAACATTACTGAGTTCTTTTCCAAATACAGCACATTCTTACAGCACTAATATGAGAACATCATTTCTACACCAATTCAGTAGTGAAAATGGCCAAACCATTATGTCCAACAATGAGGACATAGAAAAGGGCAGAAGGAGTTCTAGTCTGCAGTCAGATGTAGTTAATGGATGCAGGTTAGCTTTTACACACTGCACAACTTACACACAGATTGTAGGAAAATGAGGCGAGAATAAAAAAAAAAAAATACAATTAGTGAAAAGATTAATAATAATTAGTAATAATAATTAATGAAGAGCTAATAATGTTTCAAATACAGAATGAAAACTGACTAGAAAAGACTTTCCCAGAGGGATGCATGACTGCAGTCTTACCTGACGAAGAGCTCGCCGCTGAATGAGGTGGAAATATTCAAGCGGTGAAGATAATGTCCCTCACAGTGATGTCACAGGGTCTGGCCTTCTGTGGGCAGGTGCTGATAAACAAATGAGCACCGGCTGAAGCGCAGAAACACTTTGACATAGAACTTCGCCAACAAGACAATGTGCTTCTGTGTTTAGTGTCTGATGCCAAAATATCTCTGGCAAAATGATGATTCCAAGTCGGAATATCAGGTCGAATATCGACTTTGTGCCCATTCATTCTGCAGAGCATTTCTGAGGTCAGGCACTGATGTTGGACGAGAAGACCTGGCTCACAATATCTGCTCCAGTTCATCCCAAAGGTGTTGGATGGGGTCAAGTGTGGTCAATAGTGTATAAAATAATCGTGACGTGCACATTTTTCACAGACACACTCCCACACATTACAATTGCAATAACCAGAAAAAAGATGTGGTCCCTTTATTTTCCATGGCTGTATTATACACTATTGACCACACAGTGATGTTAAGAGTAGAGTGTGTGTGACTCTGTTTCATCCCATCAGAAACTGAATCAGGAGTGAAGCTGCTGGAATACAGCACATAGAATAGCTGCTATACTGACACTACTAACACATATGGAGGCAAATAGTTCATAGCACCCTGTACATTTTACACACACACACACACACACAC
>JBBPCW010291091.1:0-10405 GCA_037974425.1 Phenacogrammus interruptus
AACAAATATACATATATACTTAGTCTTACTTGAATGATTCCATAATTCATAAATATGTCAGTGTGTGGCTTAACTAACAAAAAACATTGGTCAGGTTCAGGGACTGGACTGAAAATTAAGGTCTTTGAAAGTCAGTCATTCTAAAATGTGAAGTTTAGAACCATCTCCTTAACAATTTTTTATGTATTACAGGTTTAACCACCAAAGCTCTGAAGACCCACCTTCAAAGGCTGGCCTTTGACGCCGACAATTCTCATCATGGCTCCCTCACTGGCCACAGCTTTTTCACGCCGCTGGTGGATGGCAGTGACTGCAGTAATAGAAAACTTGCTTTTCTCTGCTGTGCTACTGGGATGGGGCTCATTACTCATCATGCTCAAATCAGAGGGCTTCTACTCATTTCTCTGTAGAGAACCAGGTAAGAAAGTTACAAAGGTGACACAACCACATCCTTGCAGATGTTTATTGTTGAAAAAAAATTGGGTAACCGGTACCAGGCATTTTCTTGTCGGTTCCAATTTGAAGACCTACTTTCAATTCCCAGCCAGACCTTAAGGCCAGGTTTACTTAAATCTGTACAAGTTGTTCATTTAATAGGTGGTTTTCGTTTTCATCTGTCTGACCTTATTAACTACTTTTTCTACTAAACATTTTGGCGGGTTAAATGTATTCACAAATTTGGTCGGAAATGAGTCCCAGAATGCACTTCCCCCATAGATGCTCTGACAAAGATGTTGATTCACCCTAATTGCACAATCCCACCTGCAGCTCGCTCTCTTTTCACAGGGCTGCACTTGGTTATCTTGAGCAGTTAAGGGTTTTTAACGGTGATAATCACATCACTGTTCGGTCTCTGACTGAGTGAATACAGTGCAACGTAACACTAGCACTACATTAAAAAATCTCATTAAGGAGAACTCAAAAGGCAGAGTGCGTCACAGGCATTGGCCACAGAGGCTGGATTTGAACTCAAGAGGCTTTTCTGTATCCAACCATTTGCTTCCTTTGTTGAGTTTTCATTAGCAGTTGCCGCAGTTGTTCCTGCTGGTTGGCTGCAGACCAGGGTGTTTGAGCAAGGCCTCGGGATGTTGTTGTTTTCAGACCCACAAAGTTAATCTGAAGATAAAACAACTTAACACAGATCAGAACGTTTGGCAATGCAAATACATTGGAACACAAACAATTTTGGACACCTGTTCTATACTTAAATTGCATTGTGTTAGGAAACAAAATGTAAAATCAAATGGCATTTATTTAAAAGACCACTCAGAGACTGAAACTTCCCTTTTGACTAAGTGTGTTTTCTGAGGATGGCGTTTTCCTTTGAGATGTTTCTGCGGGTACACTCACAATGTCTTGGCAAGCATCTGAGCCCATAATCACATCAATGAACACAAGCTTCCAAATACCACTTTTGGCTGAAACAGTATGACAGATTCAGACGTTTCCACCTCGGTGGTTTCCACCTTTTGCTTTTAAACAATCTCTGATCTCGAAGGCCTTTGTTGCATGAGGCACAAGCTGAAAGCTAAAATATTCATAGTGTTCTGTAAAGAGTCGCAGGAGAAGGTGATCCATGTGCAAATCCCTAAACAGAAACTGATGAACTCTGTGATGTCATGAGCAGAGATGTAGGTCATCTTTATTTTATGTTTTTTGACTGTGACATCTGTAGTGAAAAGCTAAAGCTGTTCCTCCAGTTCTCAGTGAATGATGACAGAGTTCTAAGTCATCAGAAGCAATACAATTACTCACCTGTAGAACCCACATTAGGCATTGTAATCTCTTATATGTATTAATATGCCTTTAGAACTTTTTGCACTCTGTGAAGTCCTGTCCTGCATTTTTGATTCTTTGTTACATCACTGAACTGGAAGAACATTGTGGTCCTTCAGGAACATTGTTTGGTTTCACTGTGTACTGTCTGTATATGGCTGACATAGCAATAAAAATACTTGACTTGATGTGCCTCTGGCATGAAACTCCAGATTTTTCTGGTCTTGGGTTTAATTCCTTGCCTCTTGTGTGTCTGACATTTGCCACAGTTAAAGAAGGGGATGCTTTGAGACTGTACATAATTCCCATGTAAATAAAAAATTTACATTGTAAAAGCAAAATTGTTTTTGATGTAGTATTTTTGAAATGGAAATTTGATGCATCAGGCTTTTCAGTGTAGCTTCAGTCATGGAACTATTTTACTTGGTTTTTGTTTAAACATGTTTCCTAATCCCCATTTTTTCATTCTGAGAGGGATGAAAATCACTGCTATTTTCTCAGTAGTGTTTGTTTGCCTGTTGGTATGGGGTCACATCCCAATGTCATGTAAAAAGGCCTCCAAAACATTTCCACCTGTTCTTGTGAGTGGACAGAGCCTTGCCACTCTACTTGGCAGCACGTGTCATTGGCCCAATGTGGCACAGGGGTGCCAAGCCAAAACCGGTGTGGTCTCACTTATTCACTGGGTGACAACTGGTGGTTTGAGTCCACCTATCAACACACATACTAATTTAATTATTTCCCTTCTTCTATCTGGACTCCCACACATTCTATGACAGGTGTTTCCAATAAATACATGTATATATATATGTATATATATATATATATAAGTATGTATATGTATAGTGTTATAAACTAACTATAAACTGTATGCACTGTATAAACCTTAGCACAAAAAACCGAACTTTCGAAATAAGACGCATTAAAAAAACTAATATATAACATATAATAAAATCACTGTCAGCACTAATATATATATTATAAATATATATATATATTAGGAATTAATACAGTCAATAACGGCTGCTTGTCAGTGTAAAAAAGAAAAAACATATGTGTGTGTGTGTGTGTGTGTGTGTTTGTATTTTCAACCCAAAGCTAGAAGCTGGTCTAAACTGGTCAGAGTACAGTTCACGTGACACAGTGCGTCAGACGTCACATGACTAGATGTTGGGCTGAGTGTGGCTCAGCTTTGTGTCTATCTCATCACTATCATCTTCCTCTGTGTCGCATGCTTCCCCCAACCAAATACTTCTCACTTCAGTCAGCAAGTAATGGATCAGTGACAGGGTCTTCCTGTCAGGGTTTGAGGAGAGTGAATTCTGTTCGCTCTACTGTCGCTGAGTCAGTCTGAGTTTTTTCAGTTAAAGGAAAATCTGCTGTCATTTCTCTGCTTGTAACACGTCCTGTCATCTCTATCCAAAGAAGCAATCTGTCATTTTATATCTACATCTACAAATGTCAAATATAACCAGCAGAACAGAGCTGTTTTTCCAACACACATAAAAATAAAGGTACAAAGAGACGGTCTCCTGACCCCTGATCTCTGAAGAGAAATTGAGGCCAGTCTCAGTGAAATGTGTTTGGTGTGTGCGATGCATTAGATGTTACTGCTACATATGTATAGTGTGATACCTGTAGTCCAATATAATTGCATTTCTGGAATTAAATGGGCTTAAAGTCTGTAAATTTTCTTGGTACATTTACTCTCCTTATCTATACTGTCCACACATGTGAAATAAGCTACAAAAACAGCTGTTTTTCAAATCATTGTTTTTGTGTTGTCACAAAACCAACACATTAAATTAATCTCCTTATAGCAGTTTAGCCCCAGCCTTTCATGTATTGATTTTTGTTTGGATCTCACATGGAGCTGTGATTGTTCACCCAGTCAGAAACACTATGATTGGTTGTGTTCAAGGTTACTTCATTAGATGCTCTTTATTAGATGCTTTATTAGAGGTTAGAGGCTCATTTCCACATTTCAGCCTTCTGTGATATCAGTATTTCAGAGATGATATCATGATTATGATTGTCAGGCGATATATCGTGTAGCACTAGAGCAGTAGTGTCAACTGAAGTGGTTGAGAGGTTTTGTTTGGGTGTGGGTGCCCTCAGGCTATCAAGGCAGTTTCCTTTTATTGACTCACTGCAGCTCAGTGCTGCTTGATTACTCAGCAAAAGCCACCGAAGCCCAGCTGCTGTTTGTTTTCTAGTTACCGGCTGATGGGCCTGATCCGTCGAATCTGATCCCTGAGCAGCAAGTCATTCCTGCTCCGTGACCATGGCTGTCTGTCAGGCACATCTGAGAAAAAATTCCTTCGTTCCAAGAATCACAAAGACGTTCTGTCTCATTCTTATGTAGCGGGACCACCCCCAACCACACATGCACACACACACACACACACACACACACACACACACACTCATACACTGCATAAACAACCTCTCAGCTCATGATTCATAACAGCGATTCCAGAATTCCAGGCCTTCTGTGTTGCACACAATCACTCTGGAATGAGTGATCAATAACAACCTGTTTTCTGAACTAGACTGTGATCATCCTGCGGTCAAAACATAAAAATGATGGGCATGTAAATTAGCTGTACCTCAGAGTAAGGTGACTGTTGATTTTGAAGAGTCAGGGTTCGGTGGGGTTGAGGCAGACACCGACTCTTCTATTTCTGCCACTTGTTTACTCTGCGAGGCTGCCCATGTTTGTCTGACCTTTCAGCCTGTTTCCTGGCCACAGAGAGAGAGAGAGAGAGAGAGGGGTGATCAACATGCTTCCTCAAAATAAGTTTCCTCTTACACATCCCTGGTGGTCCTAACTCGAGTTTCTCTGATAACTCAGCTCCTGAGGGCTTTTCCACGTGAGCTGCAAACTACTGGTATCTATATAGAAATGCCTACATCTTTGGCTGTGATGTGAGCCATGCTGTGACTATAATAAACCCAGACTACAGGTATATTGCACAAGAGGTACCGTTAGTTTAAAATGGTTTTAGCACATGTTCATTTTAGCATATGATTTTTTTTTTTACCATAAAGCACATGACCATTCATCATTTGCACATATTGTATTTGTTCTCCACTGTACATATTCAGATACTTTAGTCTACAGTTTATATATTCTGTAATATTGTGCGATATATTGTCTGTCTATATTATTTCTACATTTTTTTTCCCTAAATCTTATTTCTTCTAAGTATTTGTATATATACTGCAGATCCAGAGCTGTCGCCATTTCGTTTCCCTGTATACTTGTATACGGTGAAAAAGTATTGTGACGGGCAACCTTAGTGTGGAACAGCATTACGTCCAAATACTTCTGTCCATTAAGGGGTACTGTGAATCTAGAGTGGCCAAAAGTATTTGTACATGGGGCCATTAAAGTGCCAGGGAGAGAGAAATGACACACACATACACACACACACACATAGTCACACACACACAAAGTCTCTGTCTCGCACACACACACACACACACAGCATTTTGATAAGCAGCCTTTCCCATATCCATGCAAAAAAAGCTGATCCTAAATTGTTCTTATTTGGTTGTGTAGACTATATTTGTTTAGGAATTATAATAATTGTTATGATACTAATAGCAATTTTGTCCCCCATGTGTTTCTTACACTGTAGATAACAGTACAGTGCACAATGTATCTGAGGAGGTCAACGGAACGACGGTGAGTCCAGCAGCTCAGAAGGAAGAGGAGTTCCTGCAGATGAATGGCTGGCCCATCTGTAAAGAGCAGGATGAGATGCTGAACCTGGCCTTTACCATCGGCTCCTTCCTCCTCAGTGCCATCACTCTGCCGCTGGGCATCGTCATGGACAAATATGGTCCACGCAAGCTCCGCCTACTGGGCAGGTACTGAACACTCTTTATTAAAGTGAAATGAAGTGAAAGTGATCATTCGGTCATACGTGAACACACCACTGCACACAGTGTGTAAAGGATGATTATATCTAAATTATTTATAACTATTTCAGAATAAGTGTTACGATTATACACTACCACTGATTTTTTCATGACTTATTTCTTACATAAACTGCAGAGTTGTTGAGTGACTACATATGTATATAAATATCAAATAAAACAAGTTTCCTTTATAAGATGAAAGTGCATGTCTGACATCCTATTAACTGTTTGTGTGCTGATGCAGAGTCAAATTCTAGACTGTCTTTTAATTTTAAATGCACTCATTTCATCACTTAATATATCTAACCTTAAATCCTTAAATATCTAACACTTGATCCACATTACAACTGTTAATATATGAGGAGCCTGTATGTAGGCCAGTAATGATGATTTTCTCGCTAATAAAAAATCTCAAATGGCGAACTTACTGTAAATGTACAGCTTAGCAAAGAATATTGAGTGTTTATATAGTAAATCTTTAGAGAAAAACTCCAAAACTAATAATTGATAGAGTATATTTATTAGTATTAATATAAATAGAATGGAATTTGGTTGTATGGGAAACCTCACCATTCTGGCCATGTGATTATAAAATACTTCAAATAATAAAATACTGAAGTTCAAATGTACTGTCTTGTAATGTGAAATCTATGTGTTTGCAGTGCCTCATTTGCTGTGTCCTGTATCCTGATTGCCTATGGAGCCAGCAACCCCAGAAGTACGTACAGGAGCGTTATTGTCTTCACAGTAATCAGTGCGATCAGCCCAGGCTCTGTTCTTAGCTGTTTTATTTAAAACTTTGTTTTTATGACTCCTGCAGATTTGTCTGTGCTGATCTTCATCGCCCTGGCATTGAATGGCTTTGGGGGAATGTGCATGACCTTCACTTCTCTCACGGTAAGTGCCAGTCTGTGTCCCAGACCTGCGTTTTACTGGTTTGAGCCAGTGAAGATCCAGTTTAGTCCACTTTGCAGTGGCCACATTGCAGTCTCACATTTCGGTCCTGTGCCTCTCTCTCTGCTCGCAGCAGGCACTCCAAACAAGAGCCAGAAAAAGATATTGCATCATGATGTATTAATGTTTGGATGGACAGTGTGCTCGCTGCAGTTATGCTTCTTAGGGGACAAACATCAAGCAATTCACTACAATCCTGTAGGTGATCTGAGGAGCATAGGGGCAGTGTGTGATCTTCTATTTCAGCATTATCATTAAAGCTGCACAATATGGGCAACATATCAGTATTGCAATTTTACTACTAATGCCTTTCAAGCTATTAAATGGCCCATATAAACACTTTTCTGGAATTAAACTGGCTCAAAGTCTGTGAATATTATTTCATATGGTACATTTACTCCACTTCATCAATACAGTCCATTTATGGAAAATAAGCTACAAAACAGTCTAAATCATAGTTTTTCTAATGTCACAAAACCAACACATATATCTCCTTATTCTGGCAATAGCAGTGTAGCCTTGCCCATCCATGCAATGATTCACCAACAGAAATGTTATATTACATAAAGACCTCAGTTCATCAGAACACCCAGTAACTCACCTGGAGTTGTTGTTAGGTTGGACAGACTTTACAGAATGAAGGCAAAAATCCTACTTAAGCGAATAAGTTTGAAGATTAGTTTATGCTGAGTTTCAGGTTAAGATGATACAATGTTGATTTTCAGGTCAATAGTGAATCAGTCATGATGCATAAACCTGTCCTGAATTATTTTATTTATATTTGTCAGCTGGAAAATCCCACAGAATCATGGGTGATGTGTTAGGATGCTCGCAGCACACAATTAACAATTTTGTTCATTTCTCAGGCCAGTACAAATAAGTACATGAAAATGCATAAACAGGTTTAAGAGAGCCAGTTTTTCCACTGTATTATCTGTATCATTGTTCCGTGTCTGCAGCGTGCCTCAGCTTGTGCCGCCCGATCTGTGTATGTGCTCTGTCTGCACGTGAGAAAGTGTGCAAATCCTGAAAGGAGAGGGATAGTGCGAGATGGAAAACTGCTTTTGCATGTTTGTGGAAACGCACATCAGGGTGAACTTCACAGAGTTCTGGTCTGTTATTCCAGCTGTTCCAGCTGCTGTGCTCAAGTCAGCACTCCCCTGCTACTTTGAATAACTGTGTGTTTAACACACCTGATCAGAGGCCTGAGGTTAGAATTACTAAAGAAGCTCTTTGTCAACGTTGTCACCCGGAGGTTGTTATTGTGCTTTGTTCTAATGAAATACAAAACCTAGATTTCCCACAGTGAACAGTCACAGTTAATGATGTCACAGCCTATTTGAAAAATAAGCAGTTTTCCTTACTCACATTGAACCTAGCAATGACATAAAACAACAGCACACAAAGCTGTTTTTAACATTTTAAATGTTTTAAAGGAAAATGTTTTGTTTTGCTGTCCTTTCACTCATCAATCTGTCCAGTTTCTTTTCCCTCACCTCTTTTTCCCTCTTGCTCTGTCTATTTAGTTGGCTGCCTTCCCTCCTCTCACTAGCATTTCCTTCTCTCTCCTCTCTTATCTCTCCCTCTGCATGCTCAGCACTGTAGGTTACTAACTGCAGTAAACAAGTGTGAATTGCAAGCAGTAAAAGTTGGGTGAAGAGTGGTGGTTCGGGGGAGTTGTGGGATGAGAGAGATTCCCTCCCCGACTCATCAGACCCTGAGCTTGTCAGGACTCTGACTCAGCTGTCTTTCTCTAGTGGCCAGACAATCCCTTCCCCTCCCCCAGCCGCCCTTCCTCTTTCAGTATTCTGAACTCAATACCCTCTCAATTCCTCTGTTATACTCATAAGCTTCCATGCACACAGCAAAATAAAATATACTGTATATTTGTATATGCGCTTGTGTATACAGTGTGTGTATACAGTACTGAGCAAAGCTCTTGTCTTTGCTGTCTTTAATTTTTGGCTTAATGAGTAGATTAAATGAAAGAAATTGGACCAAATGTTTTACTGTGACAGGCTGCAGTGCTTAAAGCTGCAGTGCTTAGAGCCTAGATAAAGGAGTTCCAACCAGCATTCAGCACCATCAGTATACTGATCACCGCCTGATCATTTGGAATCAACTGCACCTGTTTCTTCACTAGTTCAAGTCTTAAGTTAGATGAGCTTTGTTCTGCTTGACTGATTCATATGTAGGTCACTGTGTGTCTTAACAGTTCAGGGCCTGAACTGAAAATGAGAGTCTTTGAAAGTCCTTCATGAAGCCTGAAGAACTCAAGACTACATTAAAATACAAGAAAGTCTCAATATTTGCAAGCAAAATAGAAAGGGATGAGGAACATTTGTACTCCATTCAAATTTGTGACTGTTTCCTGCTGTGTTGGACCCTGTGAAGACTTTGGCACAAAAGGTTTGGCTATGTTTGGAAAAAGATAGAGAGTCACTGATGAAGGGGCTAATACTGGGTGAGTAATAATAGCTTCAGATAAAAAACAGACTCTGGCACAGACACGAGCCAAGTACGCCCTGTAAACAAGACTCGCCGTTGCTGTTATTTGGAAGAATATTGCCCTTACTGCAGCCTGTCCGGCACTGATCTGAAGGTCATGTTGATTCACTGTGATGATGATGACCATGGTACACATTGTTATTTATCTGACAGACTTTACTTTGTCTCGCGAGCCTCCTTTATGACGATGGATTGGGCACTGTCTTATCAGAGACGAGACATTAGAGGTTAATGTTAATTTTGCTGTCATTCACCTCACTTCATGACACAGGCCCGAACCCGGTTTCTGCCGGCTCACTACAGGTTTTTTTTTTCCATTCTCACTTCTCTGTCCTGTTTGTTTCGGTCTTTGTCTTGCTGAGCTTCCAGCTAGTGCCTGTGATTTAGCCGCTTTGTCCTCGTTGTGCTTGTGACTCATCCTGTTCCTCAGCGCAGTGTCTTCCCTGTTCGAGTGGTAGACTGAGAGGAACCAGCAGTTTCTGTGCTTCTGTGTTGGGTGTGGGGTGACCAAGCACCAAATTATATAGGCAAAGGAAAACCAATTTTTAACTTAAATGCATTTGGTTGTTTTAGACTGTTTCTTGCTTTGAATCACATAATTGGAAAAAAAGTCCTATTTTTAATGCGTGTCAAACTGTCTTGTCTTTGGCTCACTGTGTAGATTAAATGAAAGAAATGGGGACAAATGTTTTACTGCGACAGGCTGCAAAGTGTCTAAAGATACAAGGTTCTTAGACAAAGATGGTTCCAACCACTTAGCATTCAGCACCACCAGTATACTGATCTGAAATCATTTGCTCCTGTTTTGTTTGTCCTTGATAGAGGGTTTTGTAAAAGGTGTAGTACATCTTAAAGGAATTACGGAAAATTTAATTCATGAAAATGTTTTCTCAACCCAAATCTAGTTGGTCAATCTAGATGTGCTTCATAACTCCAGAACTAAATAAAAAAATTCCAATTCTAAACATAAATTATGATGCATAAAAAGTATTTGGAAGTAAAAATAAAACGCACCCTAAAGTTCTTCCCTAAAGAGCATAAAGAACACTGTGGGTGTGTGTTGGAACCAGGGGGTGGGGAGTGGTAAATGGGTGAAAGATTACTGTCTCTCTGTCTTTTGCCTCACGTGAGGACAACAGTGGTGGTGTCGAAACACGAGTCGCAATTTTCTGTGTGTGTGTGTGTGTGTGTGTGTGTGTGTGTGTGTGTGTGTGTGTGTGTGTGTGTGTGTGTGTGTGTG
>JBBPCW010291099.1:0-10404 GCA_037974425.1 Phenacogrammus interruptus
CCGACTCACAGGACAGGGGTCAGACTGGGGTTTAAATAGTGAACTTAAATTGGGAGCAGGTGAAACTCATTTGGACGAGACGCGATACAAATGACGCGTAGGGACTTGAAAGGGAGAAAGGTAGGAAGGGAGGAATGGAGGTGGATTGGGATACAGGAAGGTTGGGAACAGAGACAGGCACGGAGACAGGAACAAAAGTAAAGAAGAAACAGAAACACTGGGGACGTGATAAAAGAATAAACTATAACGAAAACTAATACTCAGGGGACGGGGAACGGAATCTACGGGGGGAGGGCGAGGCGACCGTGACAGTACCCCCCTCTTTAGGCCCAATCCCCTCCTGGGGATTCACAGGTACACGTTGCCGCCCGACGGGGCGCGGGAGCGATGGCTGACTAGGGGCGATCTGGATATGTTTGATGAAATTCATCCACCAGCTCTTGGCTGAGGATGTCACGAGCCGGGACCCAGCTCCGCTCCTCAGGTCCATACCCCTCCCAATCGACCCCTCCCTCTGCGACGACGTGAGTCTAACAGGGAACGCACTCGGTGGGCTGGAGTACCGTCTACGTCGAGGGCCTTGGGCAGTGTGACGGCCGCATCGCCCTCATGCAGGAGACTGGGATGGACAGACCTAAGGAGGGACACATGAAACACAGGGTGAATTTTCATATCGGGGGGCAACTAAGCTTAAATGAAACAGGGCTAACTTGGACCGGTAAAACGAGGGGCAACTTAGCACAAGGGAGGGTGAGGTGGAGATCTTTTGTGGAGAGCCAGACTCTGTCACCCTCCCTGATGGGAGGCGCCTATCTCCGTCGATGATCGGCACGGTATTTAAACCAGCGAACTGCCTGCTGGATGGCCCGCTCCGCCTGACGGAACCAGTCATCCACTCCTGGCGCTTCCGAAGTGCTCTGGTACCACGGGCAAAGCGGGGGCTGACGCCCGAGCACACACTTAAAAGTGGTTAGACCGGTGACAGAGTGGCGCAGGGAGTTCTGGCCGGGAGATCCATGACAAAGTCTACCACTAGGTGAGACCACGGTCTATCTGGCACAGGTAGGGGCATTAATTATCCGACCGGCAGGGCACGTGGGCTTTTTGTGGTGTCACAGACTGAGCACGAAAACACTATATGGCAAACATCCCTGTCCACCAGTAATTCCGTGCGACAACCTCCACAGTTCTTGTAATGCCCGGGTGGCCAGTCGCTGGGGTCACATGAGCCCATTCCACCACCCTCTGTCGCAGCACCTCCGGGACGAAGGATTTGTCGGCGGGGCACTCAGGTGTAACTGTTTCCTCCTCGAGTGCTGCCATGATTTTCTCGTCCAGATTCCACTGGATGGGCTCTGCAAAAAACCGTGGTGGAAGAATGGGCTTGGGTTCCCCAGTGTCTTTCTCAGTCCCGAATTGACGTGACAGCGCATCTGCCTTAATGTTTAACTTCCCCGGGTGATACGAGATCTGGAAGTTGAATCTGGCAAAGAAAAAGCCCACCGTGCCTGTCTAGGGTTTAACGTCTTGGCTCATCGAACATGCTCCAGGTTGCGGTGATCAGCGAGGACCACAAAGGGCTGCCGAGCCCCCTCTAGGAGATGGCGCCATTCCTCTAACACCGCCTTCACAGCTAGCAGTTCGCGGTTGCCAACATCATAGTTCCTTTCTGCTTCCATCAGCTTCCTGGAGAAAAAGGCACAGGGGTACAATTTCCTGGGGAAACCATGGTGTTGCGACAGGACTGCCCCATCCCTACCTCCGAGGCATCTACCTCCACTGTATACTGCCTTTCTAGGTCAGGCATCCGTAGTATTTGGGCGGAGGTGAAAGCCTGTTTTAATTTGGTGAAGGCTTCACTAGCTGCATGATCAAACGAGATCTCTTTGGGGATGTCAGGGGGCAGCCACTGTGCTTTAGTTCTTAATAAACCAGGAACCATTGCACTGTCTTTGACCGTCGCAGTCTCTGGCCACTCAGACACAGCATTTACCTTCGCCTCCTCCATGGAGATCCCCTCCCGGCTGATGCGGTGGCCAAGAAATGTGACCTCCCTTTTGTGGAATACACACTTCTTGGCCTTCACATATAAACCGTGCACGAACAGGCGGGTGAGGACCTTTCGTACGTGTGCCACATGTTCATTGAACGTATGTGAGAAAATCAGAATGTTGCTGAAGTATATGATTACAAAATGGTTTAACATGTCCCGTAGGACGTCGTTTAAAAACCCTTGGAATACCAAGGGGGCATTGGCCAACCCATAAGGCATAACCAAGTATTCATAGTGGCCGGAAGCCGTACTGAACGCGGTCTTCCATTCATCACCCGCCCTGAAGCGCACAAGGTTGTATGTGCTCCGGAGATCCAACTTCGTGAAGAAGATGGACCCCTGGAGTCACTCGATAGTGGCCGGGATCAAAGGCAGAGGATGAGTGTACATCACTGTGACGTCATTGAGCCCACGGTAGTCAATACACAGCCGGAGACCCCCGTCCTTCTTCTCAACAAAAAAGAAGCTGGCAGAAGTGGGAGAGCGTGACCGCCCGATAAACCCTTGTTCCAGGGTCTCAGACACATATTTCTCCATTGCCCGAGTTTCTGGCTCGGACAACGGGTAAATACGTGACTGAGGTGGGGGTTTTCCTGGAATCAGGTTCATCGCACAATCCCAGGGCCTATGTGAAGGAAGACGGGTTGCCCTTGATACAGAAAAGACCTCCTGGGGGTCAGTGTACTGTGGGGGAATTTCTGCAGGGACTTGGGACAAGGGACTCTCAATTGAGGTGGAGTGTACAGGGAGTGAGGGAACTGAACAAGACTGTTGACAGGACGGGGACCAGGAAACAATGGTATGTGATTGCCAATCAATGTGAGGGTTGGGAAGATGTAACCAGGGGATCCCTAAAATAACTTGGTGGTGAGACTGGTGCAGGACAATAAATGTGATGACTTCTGTGTGGGTAGTCTGGACTGTGAGTGAAATGGGGAGAGTGATGGAACTAAGCAGGGCATTACAGACAGGGTGACCATAAAGGGCATGGTCCGTGACAGGTCTGGACAACTGGCGTGTAGGAATACATAACGAGGTGATAAGGGACTGTGAAGTCTACAAGAGAAACAGAAGACACAGAATCAGATACAGACAAAGTAACGGGTACAACAAACCAATTAACGAAATTAAATTCTATCACCTGAGTTGGGTGGGAGGAGACAAGGGCCACTGAGGACACTAGAGACGCCAGTGTCCAGCCTGTCCGCAGTAAAAACAAACCCCTGCTGTTGTTGCCAACGTTGTTCCTGATGAGACGCCCCCAGTTGCATATGCTCGGGGGTGGGCTCTCCGGGGGCAGGGGCGGCAGCGGCAGAGGGTCGCCAGCGAGGCTGAGTGTTCTGGCGAGGGTGAGGAGAAGAGCGGTGGGCAGGTCTCAATGCTCCCATCTTGCTGCAGTCGCAGGAGCCTGTGACCGCTCTTTCGCCCCTGCCCCGGGTGGTCGAAAACCGTCTGGAGTTGCTGCATGAAGGCGACGTAGTCCATGGTGTTAATGCCACCTACTCTCCAGACGGCTGCTGCCCAGTCCTGAGCCCGCCCCGTTAGCCTCTGGATCACCGTCGAGATCTGCTGCGTATCCGAGAGACCAGGATTCTCTGAAAAATACAAGTTACATGCCAATTGAAAGTTTCGACAACCACTCGGATCTCCTGTATACCGCTCTGTGCGAGACAAATGGTGTGCGATTCCTGGTTGGGGGGTTGTTGTCTGGGTAGCAGGTGCAGGATAATGTTCAGGAGGAGCAGCCAGTTCTCGAATGCGTCCGAGGATCTCCTACACCGCCTGCGTGAGGACCACCAGCTGCTGACGGTGCTCCAGAAGCTGCTGATGGATGGGGGGCACCTGGTCCGCAGGCAGGGGTATTGCCGAGGAATCCACGGATGGAGAGGGGAGCTGGTATTCTGTCATGGTGGGTGTATGAAAGGGAAAGGGGAGAACGCAAGGCTATACGAGAACAAAGGGACAGTTTAATTAACAGAACACAAGTATAAACACAGGAAAACAAAGCACAACATGAAACCAAACCCTGACTCCAAAATATAACAGAAACACAACCAAAACTATCAATCAGAAATAAGAAAACAAAAAGGCAAGGCTCATGCTTAAAGATTTCACAAACAAACAAATAGGCAGGGCTGTACTCGCAAACAGGTGCGAGAAAACATGGTTCACCGAATCAGACAATCAAACACCAAAATCAAACAGATGAAGCACGAGCCTGCAAAACAAAATTTGTAGTGCCCCCTTACCTCTGTTATCGGAATTACAGGAGTGTCGCTTCCCAGGTTCTTGTTCTCGCCTCGGTATATTACACAGAGTTCCTTCCAGTACAAATAAGCTAGATTACACAAGTTACTCTGCAACTTCTAACCAATAAAACAGTTCTAAACCTCTGTAAGGTGTGTGGTTTGCTTTCTTATAGCTAAGACAATCACTAAATTCAGAACAACAAACAGTTTAATGAACACAAAAACCGCATGAAATAGAACAACACACTTTCATCCCACAAGTATCAGGTAAGTAAGAGTGTCAATAGGCATTATTAGTCTATATACACACTGGGATTAAGGTAAGTATGAGTGTTATTAAGTACTCTTTCCCTATACACCTATAGCGCGCTTATGAAGCTAAAGCTACAGAAATCAACCTGAGTGAAATCACAGTAAACACACAAGCACACAGTTCACCCCACCCTTATGTTGTAGGCCTGAGTCATTGCTTGGGTTCGTAGTGGCCCACAAAACAAAATGGCCTCTTCGCTCTCCAGAGCTTAAAGAAAATAAACCTTTCCTACCTCACCCTCGTACCACGAGGTGACGGTTGAGTTTGTGTCTGCAGCGCGAGTCCTTGTTAACTTGGAGTCTCGATCATCCTCTCTCTCTCTCAGCTTCTCTTGGTCTCTGATTCGAATGGCCAGAGGCACCCCCAGACCGGAGTGGCCTGTGAGCTGTCTGTGTCACTCAGGGCAAACGTGAAGCGTCGTCCAGTCCTGGAGCTAACTAGCGGTTATTGAGCGAATAGCCCTAGTTCTCTGTCAGAAACGCTACACTATCTAGCTGTGAGCTCGGCTAGAGCTTAAACTAGTCACGCCTGTGCTGGTTCTGAGCCAGCCGGCTGTGTCTTGAATTACTACAAATTAGTTCGGCGGAGTTAGCTTCTCACGTCCGTCCTCGAGCTGAGACGAATCGCTACTCTCCCTCCCTGTCTGTCTCTCAGTCCTCCCTGCCCTCCTCGACCAATCACGTTGTCGATCCTGTTCTGGGAGGGAGGGACTTAACATAAAGTAACCAATGAACAATAAGTCAACCTAACTTGACGATCAAAACCACGTTTTGCTCATGTGTGCTGCCACCTAACTTAGGTCCAAAAAAAGTACAGCGCATGCACACACGAGTGCATACACAGAAAATAAAGATACACAGTGAGCATACAGACATAAATCAGTATATACAATCCCTCTGTTTACATTTCTTTTACAACAGGGTTACACATTACAGACATGGAGACAACAAGGATCAACAAGATAAGGTACTCATTCACACACAAGTATAGAACAAATACCGACTCACAGGACAGGGGTCAGACTGGGGTTTAAATAGTGAACTTAAATTGGGAGCAGGTGAAACTCATTTGGACGGGACGTGATACAAACGATGCGTGGGGACTCGAAAAGGAGAAAGGGAGGAAGGGAGGAACGGAGGTGGATTGGGATACGGGAAGGTTGGGAACGGAGACAGGCATGGAGACAGGAACGAAAGTAAAGAAGAAACAGAAACACTGGGGACGTGATAAAAGGTTAAACTATAATGAAAACTAATACTCAGGGGACGGGGAATGGAATCTACGGGGGGAGGGCGAGGCGACCGTGACACCTACTGATCCCAAATTTTTGGATGGCAGTGTATTTCTGCTGTACAGTTGTTTCTCTTGGCTGGATCCAATCAAAATAAAAATTGCATTTGGGATTTAGAGGAATAACTTTTACATACGCTTTAAGACTTTTTTATGTTTTGTTAAATCCTTGTAAAAGACTTAAAACAAATGAGAGGGTGACTTAATAAGCTGCATTTACTGCATTAAATTATAATTTCATAAGGAACCAGTTATGTCACTGTGGAAGAACATACAGTAAACTACATAAAAAAAATTAAGAGAACTATTCTTTGGTTAGCTAAAGCACTGTGTAAAAAATAAATTAATTAATAAGTCAGATCCACATATCAAATTTTTTTTCCAAATAAAAAATACTACTATTACCACATGCCAGTATAATAAACAATTCATTTGAGTTTGAAACAATTCATGAGTCAGGTGTGTGTTTGTTTGTGTGTGTGTGTGTGTGTGTGTGTGTGTGTGTGTGTGTGTGCGTGTGTTTGAAATGGTGTGTGAGAATATCAAAACCAAATATTAACACTAATTTTGTGTTCTCTATATTACAGTTCAAACACCACAGCAGGTGGTGTCCTGTTAAAAAAAAATTCTTAGGCAATTCAGTAAAGGAGGGACCATGTCAGCTGCTTTCAGACGTGTTGACTTGGACCGGAACACAGTAATGGTCAATGCTCCGTGTTTCCCTCTGTGTTGTGTTGTGTTTTCCTTTTTCTGTTTAGAAGATAAGTGAGGCTTTAAATCTAATTTGTAAATGCTTTTGTCATGGTGGAGCCCTGATGGTAGTGACTGGGAAATGAGGGTCGGAGGTAGGTCTCCATTTCAACCAGTGATCTTTATTTTTACATAAAACACTACACAACAAGGACAAAGACCAAAGAAGGTGAGGGTATGTTCCCACGTCAGACAAAGGGAAGAGGTAGAGCTTATATACAGGACAGACGAGGAACAGGTGAACACAGATGAGAAACAGGTGGGACCAGATTAATTATAAATTAGAGTCCGGTGAAGGGTAGTCACATGCCATGCATAGTCCAATAGCGACCCCAAGTGGGCATACGTGGAACTGTCACTGTAAAGTCCAGGCAGGAACGTGACAGCTTTACAAGGCAGAAATAGTTCTCACTTTAGATGAGCTCACAAAAACTATTAACTATAGTTTTATAATCACCCAAATTAATTATGAGTTACAGTAGGAATATGTTTTAATAAAGCATTTATTAACACGCTGTCTAACTGTTAATATATGTCTGAATAGTAAGATGTATAAATGTGCATTTAAATTGTTTATGAATCATTTACTAACACGTTCTAAATGATCTCATGAACCACTTACAATTACTAACTAACCGGTTTGTAAATAATGTAATGCTTAATTTAGAAATGATTAACTGATCCTTAATAAAGTATGTAAATACAATTATTAAGCATATTATATAGATGCTTATAAAGCAAGAATAAAGCATTTATAGCTGTTTATATAAACTGCTTACTAATGTGTATTAATGCAGGAACAATGCTTAACAAATGATTAATTAACTATTTACCAATGCTTAACTAATGATTCATAGGGTGTAGTTATTATAAAGTGTTACCAAAATCTCTGCTGTGTTGGTATCGTGGGATAAAACGTGTGTATTATTCATGTCAAATAAAATGCATAATTTGTCCAGATGAACAAAAATCTTTTGAGGCAAATCAATAACTAATATGGGGATTTCATTAACTAATGAGCCCTGGCTACAAGTAAATAACGGGTTCTGTACTATATAATAAATGCTTCCGAGATGTCTAAATATATGGTTTATTTATTTTGAGAACAAAACAATGTTTGCTCGCTTTTAGTCTTATCCAAGAACCAGAGAAATGTCCTTATACCTAATTATCTAAGACTAAAAAGGCTCCTGCTTAGGACTGACCACAAATTTCCCTCTTTACTGGAAGACCATTTACTTTAATCTGCCCTATTCTTTGATGTACTGTTTATCCTTGCTAGTGTGCAGTGAATTCAGAGCTCATGTCATCAATCAATCAATCAATCAATCAATCAATCAATCAATCAATCAATCAATCAATCAATCAATCAGTCAATCAATCAATCAATCAAATGTATTGATAAAGCACAATTAAAACAACTTTCATTGACTAAAGTGCTGTACAAGTATAAGACAATAAGTCAGCAGGTACTATACAGCGCCTCCACTTAATACACATCGTTCACAATTGAATCCATAGGATAAAATAATATAAAATAATAATAAAAATAATAACAGTAAAAGATAAGATAAAACAAGCTTAGAAAATCAAGAGGAATAAAATACACATGAAAACAGATGCATGGTTTTAAAATGATTAAGATTCTTGGCAGCTCTCAACTGCAAGGGGAGGCTGTTCCACAGGCTGGGGGCTACTACTGAAAAGGCTCTGCCACCTCTGGTTTTGAGCTTTGTTCTAGGGATATGCATTAATTGATGATTAGAGGATCACAAGACTCTGGAAGGGGTGTACGGAACAAGAAGCTCTGACAGATAAGCAGGTGCCAAATTATTTAGGCTTTTAAAAACAAAAAGTAATATTTTAAACTGGATCCTGAAATGTACAGGAAGTCAGTGGAGGGAGGCCAGTATGGGTGTAATATGATCACGTTTTCTCTTCCCAGTCAGAAGGCGTGATGCTGCATTTTGATAGGCTTGTAGTTGTTGAAGTTGTGACTGACTGAGATTTATGTATAGCAAGGCGTGACATGATGAAAACATGAATTACTGTCTCAAACTGTTCAGGGAAAAATATAGTGCTTAACTTTACTAAGAAGTCAAAGTTGGAAAAAGCTGGACCTTACAACTGAGCTGATCTGTTTATTCAACTTAAAGGCAAAAATTACCCCAAGATTTCTGGCAGATTGATGAGAAAAATATTCCAGAGATCCAATAACACTTTCATAACCATTGAGGAGATTAGAATTTCTAAAAACAATAATTTCTGTTTTATTTTTGTTCAACGTGAGATACTTTATATCCATCCATGTTTGAACATCTCTAAGACAATTCAATAAGGTCTGAATAGATGTATGTCTATTTGTTGGGATAGACATAGATTTGAAGATCATCAGCAAAGCAGTGGAAGGCGATTTTGTGCTTCCTGGAAATGGACCCAATGGAAGCATATACAGTGAAAAGAGAATAGGACCTAAAATGGAGCCTTGGGGTACCCCACAGCCAAGAGAAGACACTGTGGATGAATACTTTCCTAGATGGACTGAGAAAATCCTGCCTGCCAGATATGATTGGAACCATTTAATAACAGAACCTTTAATTCCAACGCAAGTCTCGAGGCATGATAAAAGGATGTTATGGTCTACTGTGTCAAAAGCTGCAGTAAGGTCCAATAAAACCAGAATGACAGAATTACCAGAGTCAGCAGCTAAAAGCAAATTGTTAAACACTCTTATAAGAGCAGTTTCAGTGCTATGTTGTGCCTTAAAACTAGACTGAAATTTTTCTGAGATCCCATTAACATCAAGGTGTGCCTGTAGCTGATTATAAACAACCTTTTGTAAAACTTTTGATAAAAAGGGGAGCTTAGAAATGGGCCTGAAGTTAGAAAGAACAGAGTGATCGAGGTTGCTCTTTTTGATCAGCGGTTGTACTACAGCATGTTTAAAGGCAGCTGGAATGCAACCGGACATCAAAGATAAATTAATTAAGTCCACAACATATGGACCGATGGAGTTCAATACATCCTTGCAAAGGCGTGGTGGAATGGTGTCAAGGGGACAAAAAGATGGCCACAGATGCTTAATTATTTCACTTAAGGTAGAGAGAGAAACTGGTTCAAACTAATGAAAAATAGTTCAGTCACTGGTTTAGAGCGTTTAATCCTCATAGGAGCTACTGAGTCCAGAATATTAGAACATGTGGAGTTGAACAGTTCAAACAGATCATCCATGTTGAGATTACCACAATCTGCATTGGTAGAGTACACAGAGTCGTTAAAAGCAGTAGAGAACCGAGCAGAAGTTGAAGGGTTAATGGCACACGTAGAGCCGGAGTGCGAGGTTTAACGTCTGTGGAAGGCAGCGTAACAGTAAAAAAAACACGCAAAATGGTCCGATATACCTGTGTTCAGGGCCGGCCCGTGGCATAGGCAATATAGGCAAATGCTAAGGGCGCCATCCATCCAGGGGGCGCCACAAAGTGAGGATGAAAAAAAGTTCCACTATTCTTAAAACTTGTTCGTATTAATGTGTCTTAATAATCCACAGAGAGCACTTAGATCTTCAGACCAACTCTTGCTTACGATTTGGAAAAGTCATTTAAGAAGGAGAGGTGACCGCGCTTTCTCTATGTCTGGTCCCACCCTCTGGAACAAGCTCCCTTTCCACGTCCAATCTGCTCCCAGTACTGTCATTTTTAAATCAAGTTTAAAAACGTATCTGTTTACCGAGGCTTTTAAACATGTGCTAT
>JBBPCW010291138.1:0-10403 GCA_037974425.1 Phenacogrammus interruptus
CCACTGTTCCAGTTGTTTTAAACTTCTTAATGATTCCTCTGACAGTAGATATGGGCAGGTGCAGGCGAGTGGCTATTCTCTTGTAGCCATTGCCTGACTTGTCGACACACATCTGTCTTACTTGAATGGTGTGCTCCTTTGTCTTTCCCATGTTGAAGAGTGGATAAGAGAAATGGCCTCTGTGTCACTTCATATTTATACCCCAGGGAAACAGGAAGTGATGAATTACTAATTAAATGTTCCTAGAAATTCTGATCAACTTCGTAAATGATCAACTGTAGAAATGACAGAAATACTTCATTTACATTTATTTCCTAGGAATTGTTAGGGGTGTCAATAATTGTAGAACAGGTGATTGTATGAAAAATAATTATTTCTTAGTCAGGGAGTTGCTTTTTTTCTTGAAGTTGAAGGTTACATTTTTCTACAGTTTAAAGTGTGAGAGTATGCTTCTGCAATAAAAATAAAATCTTAACCAGGGGTGCCGATATGTATGGAGTGTGTGGCAGTGTGTAGTGGGATTCTGTAAAAGGGGTTGTGGTGGTCTAGTGGGTAGGATAGCTGCCTCTGGACCAAGTGGTCATGGGTTTGAATTCTACCTTCAACAAACCACCACTGGGTCCCTGAGCAAGACCCTTAACCCCAAGTTGCTCCAGGGAGACTGTCCCCTGTAGTTAGAGAATGGAAAACTAATGACTGAACACAACTGCTTTCTGTTCAAATCTACAGAAGTCTTCACTGTAAACTGTACAAAACAATGTACATGGCTGTTATAAGTGTCCATGTTTAGGCTGGATCAGCCATCAGATAAGAACATAAACAACTGCTTGCTTTGCTGAAGGCAAATCTGAGACAAATTAGCACCATTACAACACAGAGACAAGAGCTGTTTCAGTGATGAATGACAAGGTTTTTACAGAGACCCTTCTTAAGTGCTAACATACCCAGCGGCAGCGTTCATGACTTAATGACGCTCAGTGTGAACCTATTATGAAGTTCATGCGAAAGGGCTGGAATCTTCCCTTTTCCATCAGTTCAGCAGTTTTAGTGTGCCGTCAGCTTGACTGCCTTCACATCCTTCAGTAAAGGTCATAAATTAGGTACTAATTTATTCTATCAAAGTAAGCATTGCATTTTGTCTTTTTGCAACAAAAAAAATCAGATATTGATGAGATTACAGATATATTCACTAAAATGAAGATTAAAAATGAAGTTGCTAATGCCTGGTTCACACTACAGGGTTTAGAAAACGATGCTGACAACATGAGACCCCACACTAGAAGATCAGCCCTGAACCAGACTTTGCAGATAATTTTCCTGAGCAAATTTCAAATTATCAACAGCCCCCACAGGAATGTTCCAAAATCAACACATTATCAGACCACCTGACCCCTGTCTCTGACACCATTTATTAAAGTTAATTACTAGTAAACGTGTGTGTAAGGATTCGTGTTCCCTATTTGCAAACTCTAGCTTCTTTGTGGACTGAAACACACTTTGGGCCCAATTAGGGCAGATTCTGTACTGCAGTTAGCTCCAGCAACAGTGTGTTTACTGCGTGTCATGATCCCTTGGAAACCGAAAACCATCCCGAAAGTCTCCCAAATCTCGTTACTTCAATAAAAATGCAACATTTATTATTTCTAGCCTTTCCCAGAGTCATCATAAGTCATGGCGGTCTTGCTGAGAGAGCATTGTGAAGGCAAAGCTAAACACAGGCTTACACCACAGAATGATACATTGCAAGCCTTTGTAGATGAAGGGTCATTGCTGTGTGAGTTTTTGCACAAGGGAATTGGCTACAGTGTGGGGGAAAGCTAATGGTTGGGTAAGAGTTTGACAAAAAACTGTAGGTCTGTTGGACATTGGTTAGACATGCTGGACTTACGTGCTCTCACTAGCTGTTTTTATTTACAATAAGTTCATTTTATTAGCGTAACTATCCTTGTCACTCTTGCTAGGCAACACACATGCTAACTATGCTATTCACATCTCCACATTATTAATAATGGACTCACTGGCCATTTTATTAGAAACACCCCAGTCGTATACAAAAGTCTGATCAATGGCGACCATTTAACTTGTTTTGATAGCAGGGTGCTATTGTAGTAGTTTTCAATGGGATGTGGTTCAGCTAATCAGATCTGTTTTGTAATAAACCTGCATGACACACATTATTTGATGTTACCCAGTACTTAAGAAGTTGAGATCTGAGATCTCAGCAGTGCTAAACCAGAACGAGAACTTTACAACTCACATAAACTATGAGCACAAAAAGCACTTGCAGTTTGTTTCAGGGTTCACTTTAACAGAAAGGGGTTCATTAAAAAGTCCCACCACCTCACATTTGGGTTGGATTTTTTGCTGAACTATCACTTTTTAAGGCCTCAATCCTCTCAACCCTAAGTGCTCTCCCTGTCCATGGGAGGTGCTCTTCCCCTCTCAACATGTGTACTGTAAGAAGAGTGACAGGAAAGGATAAAGACTGTGTTTCTATGAAGCAAACACACATATACACGGCAGGGAACAGGGTGGATGAGTGGGGTATTGTTCAGAGAAGAACACTCAGAGACACAAATACACACACACAGGGACACAGTGGCCAGAGAAAAGGGTGGAGGAGAGGATGAGAAGGTCATGAATCTGAGGAGACCACTGGGCAACCCCCTTCTCTGATAAAGCAAAGCGGAAACCAATAACATTAAAACAATAGAGTTATCAGCCTGCACTCTTCCTGCTTGCCATTAACCCATTACTGCCGCCAGCACACGAAGCTGCACACAGCCGGAATCTTTTACAGCATTCCATCCTTTGACTCCATTCATTCATAACAAAGTGTAAACTGGAATGAGTGATTTGGACAGTGTGAAACAGAAAGCAGCAACAGCTGCAACCATGTGATGTTTAAAGTGTAAGGTCCTTACCAACTAATATGTAAAAGAATAAACTGATGATGGGAAGCGAATCGCCACCAATAAGCATAATTCTAAGATCCTAATATGTAGTGATTAGTCTTCATTACTTACAGAAGCAGCAGCATTATTGCTGACTCGACTGTTCCTGTAAGGGGCCGTTCACATATCGCGCCTAAAAACGCGTGGAAAACGTGAGGCGCGCCGCTTTCTCCTTCTTTCCAAAAGTGCTCAGGCGCTTGCTCTCCAGAAGTGTCTGTCGTTGCTAAGCAACCATCAGCCACGCTCTCCATTTCCACCCACTTAAAACCCTTGCTGTAACTCTGCTACACGATTTATTTACCCAGAAAAAAACACTGTAGTGTCTGGGTGCACCGCATTCTTCAAAAACGTAAAAAACAGGGGAATTTCACCAGCTGATTCAGGAGCTCCGTCTGGACAACGGGAGGCTCAAAGCCTGTTTCAGACTCGACACGGACCAGCTGAGTTATATTTCAGGAAACGTTTGGGGGCTTGACAAATCATAAAGTTCAGGAAATCCCTGGAGCACAATGATGAGCTGCTCCTCCATGTTTCTGCTGAGGCGTCAGTGTAACGGAAAAGGCGAGGAAGCTAATTGGTTGAATCTTGTCACATGACCCGCGGTGCGCTTGCGGCATTCTGAAACGTTGAGATGTTTTCAACTCGACGCGGCGTGGACGCACCTGAAAAAACCGGGCGCGTCACACCGCGTGTGCATCACAACAGCGACGCTTTCATTATGAGCGCGGCTGCTGCGCGTCTACATTTGAAATAATGGACTTGCGCGCGCAAAAGACGCGATATGTGAACGGCCCCTAATGGCTTCTCCGCTCAAAGGGGAAATTCTATTGCATTGTTGGAGCAGTTGCTCACTGTGAAGCTAATGGCCAGTTTTGTTCTGAGAGTGGACTAGATACAGTAGCATTGTGCCAATTTTTCTAAAATTGCGAGACAAAACTGACTGTGCAACTAATATCCGTTACTTCATATCTAAACAAAAACTTCTATCTGTAAGGTCCAGGGGGAATTTTCCAGATACTCAGACTGACACAGGAACTGACTCAATTCAGCAAATCTATTCCATGTCTCCACAAAGACCACTGATGAGTTAGGTGGCCATCTTTTTTTGAGACTTATTAATGTTAGTTAAAGAGTTTGCTAAAGTATGGTACTTAGGAAGGGAATGGCAAAGCAATTAGCATTTAACTCGCCTCCAAAGAACGTGTTGCTTTGTTCAGATTTTCATCCAAATCAAAGAAAACATGCACTTTACGTGGGTGAACACACCACACCACAGCACACAGTGTGAACAATGTGAACAGCCACCAATGAAGGGTCCTGGGAGCAGTGTGTGTGGACGGTATCTTGCTTAAGGGTGTCACTTGCATTCCACAAACTTCTGATCTCAGGACGAACTGCCTAACCACTAGGCCACCAGCTGCCTGTAACTGTAGACATTTGTGTGAGTGTGAATGCAGCAAAGCACAATACATTATTTTCTGTCATCACAGGTAGCATCCAGCAACAGTAAGCAAAATAATGAAGTTAATAAGTGAATATACTGTTCACTGTTTGCCAAGTCAAATGTCAAATGGAAGCCTTGCTTGACTCAAAACACAAATCGAGACAATTGAGACAGTTCTGAGTGTTTAAGTAAAGATCAGCGAAGTATTTCATTTCAAATCACCCTGGGCAATAGTTCTAGTCATCTTAAGAAACAAATCAGTTCTATTGGTTCTGTTTGGGTTGTTTTTTGTTTTTGATGGCCTGTGGAAAAACACCATAGTTGATCAACAGTCAGCCGATGTATTTGTATAGACAACCCAAAGCAAGCCACAAAAACCTTGTTACCCTCGATGTACAGTCTTACAAATATATCTAAAGAAAATTTTAAGAAATATGTCAAAAGAAAAGCTCCAGTAAAGCATATTTCTGGAAAATTTTATGGGTACTCATTCAAAGCTGATTAGCTTAGATTTTAATTAAGCTGCCTATAAAAATAATTGTACTGTGTTCCAAATATAATAAACACCTATTAGTAGAAATATCTTTATATATATAGGTAGGGTATTATCATATGGTTCCATTCTTGAACATCTAAACACAACTCAACTATTTCACAGCCCACTTCATATCTCTGATATGTGTACTAATATATAAATACATTTTTTTAAACACAAGAACGAGGGTGCACACATTTCCCACTGGAATTATGTCTAATCTCTGCGGCACGTGCATCATGCCTGCGGAATGTTGAGTAGGAGGATGCCCGTGAACGGGAAGTGAGTCAGTGATGGAGCCGTGAAGCCCTAATGGTGGGCTCCAGGAGACAGGAAGTAGAGCTCAGTTTTTGGGGCCCTGTAGGTTATCGATGAGGATCTTGTTGTACTCTGCTAGCTGCCTATTGACGTTCTTCATCACGGGCCGGTAGTCGCTCTCCATGCCCTTGGAGGCGATGACTGTGAGGAGGTGTTAGGGAAGGATGAGGCGCTGTTAACTGAAACCACCTGTCTACATATGACCCTTGTCCTCTTTTGATTAAACACCAAAAATTCCATCACATGTTACTCGATGGCCTCTTAGTTGCTAGTGGACCCTGTTTATGTGCCCTGTTTTCTTTAAGGTGATTGTTCAGCCAAAACCTTTTACTGTTGTCTGAAATTTGCCTCTGTAGATGTGCACTGGAGCTATGAGGCCAATGTCGCTAACAATATAGCTAATGGAAGTTACCTTTTGAAAACCTGCATCCCCAAATCATCACTACTTACCTCCACAAACACACAAGCTACAAACACACAAGTAATATTAAATTAAATTGTATGTTTCCAACGCTGTATGCGCGCATAAGCTACTGAAATATTTGTATCATTTTCTAAGCAAGTGTCGTCCCATCAAAAAAGATATGGCTCATTTTGAGAGCTATATTCAGTTTATTTTTAATAATAACTACATTTATATTAAAGTGTTTGACAGAACATTTGGAGCACATTTAAGAAGAATGTTACAGTGTTTTGTAATTTTTGATTATTATTTAATCTATTTGAACAGCTGTAGCTTAAATCTAGCCACAATACCTTAAACTGATTAAACATTTACAGATTTTAACATTATGCTTGTGGTAAGTGTGTGATGATTTAGGCATGAATTTTGCACCAGACTACCAAGTGGTTAAAAGTTTCCGTCAGTGGATAGCTACAGTATGTTAGCATTGTAGCTCCAATACACGACTTGTGACGACTTGTGGGCTAAAGATAACATTTTGTCTTTTAAGGCTAAAACAGCATAAAAAACTTGTTATGAAGACAAAAAGAAATGTGAAAGGATACATTCTTTCATAACGAAGTTGTTCTGTTCGTGGTGCTGCCACTTCCTTTCCAAATTTCTCAGCTGTAGAACAAATGGGAAGTTAAGTAAAAACATGCATGAAGGTTCATAGTAGGAGGCTTCACTGTGTAAGCACAATTCGAGATGGAAGTTAGTAAAGGTTTTCAAAATATCTCTTTCTGAAACTAGAATCATTTGGAAATATTTTTTGTCTGGGGCTCAGTTCATGACGAGTTGGGGCAGATTGCTTCAGTGGGTGTGTGAAATGTGCCAAACATAGTGGGCGTGGACGTCACATTCATCTCTCTTTCTCTCTCTCTTGCTTTATCTCAGCAGAAAGACGGCATAAATGTGCTGCCTGGACAGAACCACTTCCTCCACAGATAGGCACGGGGGTGTTTTGCCAAGACTGTTATAAAGACAGTAACCACTAACCTTTAGCCCAAATAAAGCTACAGAGATGAGGATATCATACCACACCCTGACATAAAGTATCAGGGGGACAAAGTTGCATAAAGCTGCTGATTCAACTTCAAAGAGGGCACTGGTTTACAAAACCTGTGGACTTCCAAGGGAATGAGAGATGAAGAGAAATCTTTCAGATGTATACAAATGTTCCAAATGATAATGAATGTTCTAAAAAAATAAATAATGGACCAACAGAAACGGTGATTTTAGGTTGAAAATGCATTAGAGAGCTAAGGTATGACAGAAGACAGTGCGCATGTGTGTTTCTGACCTGTGCATGTGTCTCATTCTCTTGTAGCTGTGCTGTCAAAGCCTCATATTCTTGGTTCATCTTGTGCATGACCTTCTTGAAAGTGTCTCTCCTCTCTGTTAGAGACACTTTGTCTTCCTGGAGCCTCTGGAAACACATACAGATAAAACTTTATACTTGTGACACAGATGCTCCTCTGTCCTTATCTCTGCCAAAACATATTTGCAAATATTTACGAAAAATATGAGACTTCTAATATTCTATTTTTAGTCTCCTATTTACATTCCAGGGCCTGACCTATATTGTGATTGATATCAGTACTGATTTTTGGGGAGCTGAGAAGATGAACATTTTAGTCCAACCATTCATTATAACAGTGTTTTACTGCCATACATGGTTGTCAATCAACAGTGTTACAAATATATTATAGTACCTGGTGAAAAGTAATAACGTTCTGACACATTTTACATGCTTTTGTTATTCTAATCTTGTTGTTTGTTATGCGGACAAATTTACAATGTAAATCACAAAGTGTGAAGGTTCTTGGGTGGCCTAACTTTTAAATGGCTGTCCCTAATATCTAGAGATTGAAGGATCTAATAGTGGCTATGCTGAAAAAAGCTATTTATTGGCATTTACTAAAAGTAAATTGGCATTTACTAAAAAAGGTCTGGGTCATCAGGATTGCCTGCCAATACATCATCAGGCTGTGCTAATAATTCAAAGAGGCAACATGAAAAATGTAATCATGATTTTTCTGATGGAGACACGAAGAGACTGGGATACAAAGATGCAAATCTGATTTTGCTGTCATTTTCTGAGAACACTTGGGTCTGTCTTTGTGGATTCTGTCTATCAATCCCTGCAGGTGAGCTTTGATTTGCAACAGTTTCTTAAGCACTATTTCTGTGCTGTGATCTAATGCAATGACCTGAGTCAGATTTTAACATCCTCAACTTGTTATTACTAATGTTTATGTTTCGTACACTGGAAAATACCCATATTATTTCCAACACTGCTTTCTGTGCCTGCATTCCTGGCTTAAATGTGTGATTCTACTTGTTTAAGACTACAAACACACAAAGATTCCTTAACATTTTATCCAGTTTAAATATGATTTTTTATGTCAAAGAAGAGTTTAGTTGCTGTTTGCCTTATTTGTTTGCACTAAATTGTCCCCAAAATTGGACCAGACTAATAAACTATAGTGTAAAATATCGATTAACCATGTGCGCATGCCTCTAATATAGATGGGCATAAGCAGAATGCTGTTGAGCCCTGGCCTGAGTTACTGCCCTTTCCACAGCGGAAGAATCGTGAGCTCCTGCTGGGAGACATTTCAGAAAAACATGTATCCTGTTCTGGGCACTGAGAAATGCACCGAGGTGCCTTAAGTTCAATAGGTTCCTACAGAACAGCTTGAGCTATGACAGTTGATATCCCTGTTTATATAAACAGAGTTTGCATCTGATCAGGAGCCAGCAGAGGAAGCAGAGAAGGGGTGTGAATGTGTGTGTCAGTGAACAGTCCCCACTAACCAGAGGAAACCTACATTCTTCCTGAGAGTGCACACTTAATACGAAAGATGATGCCTTAACTTAGGTCATTGTTTCTTAAAACTAATTTTGTCTTTGAATCTTTTTGGGCACACAAATCAAACTCCTGCTGGAAATTGTATTTGGTATAAGCCGGTACTGTATTTACCTGCTTATACCAAAGAAAACACGTGCACGAATTACAGGACAGTCTATACAAGGGTGACTTTACCTTCTAGCACTGCAAGAGTTCAGTGTAAACTGTACAGTATGAATACATGTTTATCTTTGCATTTTCTTTAAAGGTAATGTATTAAGCTGATTAATGTTTAACTTGAGATTTTCAAGAAATATTTGAACTAATAAAGTCCTTTTTTAATAGTTAAAATGTTTGCAATCCCAATGTTATTGCATTTTTGTTTATATAGCAGAACTATAGAGATGTAGATATGTATTACGGCAAAATATGTGAAATGGTAAATATGCACGTTCTCATGTAACTATGCACAAGACTCTTACCTGCTTTTTCTGCTCTCCAGCAGCTTTGAGAGCATCCAAGTCTCTGTATACTATCAAGCCTTCACTCATCTGCTGAATCTTTTCCTTCAGAGTGTTCATCTCTGCCATTACCTTCCCTTCCAACTGCTCCACCTTTAGCAGGTCCTGCTGCAGACTCTCACTTTCTGTGAACAGATTTACATGACCTGTTAATACAAACAACAGCTTGAGCTGCGAAACCACTCTTTCTGTTTACCCTTAGAAGCCACAGCTATCACTGATAACAAAGGCATGTTCTAATATGTATTATCTCTCTAATAAAACAAGAATTTTGTCTGACATTTTGTATTTGGAAAATATTTCCAAAGCATGATTCAAATTAACAGACAAAAAATGCAGACTAATGATATAGATAAATAAATTAAATTAACCACTGCACTAACTTACTATTAATTGTTATTGCATAAATACAATTTATTAGTACAGCAAAGCAAAAGTTACTTCAAAGGTGCATTTCCTGATGAAAATATGAGTAAAAATGTCTGGCATATCACATGAACAAAGCTTAAACATCCCCCACCACAGGGCCAAGAATGACAAATTCACCTTCAAATGTTACTTCCAGCAGTGCATAGGAGAATGCTGATCCTGAATCTCACCTCAATCTCTATTTGAACTATAAAAGTTGAAGGTTTTCTTTATGTTTTCCCCCAAGACAGAGGAATGGTGCTGAAAGTGCATACCACAGGCTGATCTCTGACCTATAGCAGCCATACATCAGGAACACGAGTGCTGATGTTTTCTGATATGGGTCAAAAGGACTTGTGTGATCTGATGCTTTTTGACACTGCATTTTGGAAAAGAAGCTTTTCTCTGCATGATAGGTATGCAGACAAAAAGGCATGACTTTTAGATGTAATAATGCATTTATCCTCAATATTCTACAGACCTATTTTTTGGCCAAAATAAAATGATGAAACCTTAGAAAATGTGTATTGCTTTGATTGTTTTGTACTGGTGTAAATAGTTCCCTCCGTCACATTTGCGTATCCAACGTTATGAAAAATTTTGCAATTATATAACTGAAAAAATCAAAATATGGAGAAATCTGAGATTCCATGTCAGGGGTCATTTTCACCCCTGGTACCTAACCTAACTCTCACTGTGTCTATGGGCTGTTTCCCCATTGGGAATGTTCTCCACAGGCAGGTTCTCCCAGCTCTGGGCTATGCTGGAGGGGGGCACACAGAGGCAGGAAGGGGAAGAGGGCCGGTTCCTCCTGATAGGCAGCAGGCCTGCTTTGGTGTTTAGAGAGACGATGTGTGTGTGTGTGTGTGTGTGTGTGTGTGTGTGTGTGTGTGTGTGTGTGTGTGTGTGTGTGTGTGTGTATTTGTG
>JBBPCW010291176.1:0-10401 GCA_037974425.1 Phenacogrammus interruptus
TCTGGTCCGGCCCCTCTGTCAAATTTTAGAAACCATTGTGGCCCGCGAGTCAAAAAGTTTGCCCACCCCTGAGCTAAATGCTAATTACAGACAAAAAACAAGGTAATTATTCAGCAACTACTCTCCTTCTTTCCCTCTCTCCTGCTCTCTCTCTTTCTCCATCTCTCCCCCACTCTCTCGCTCTCTCTTTCTCTCTCATTCTATTTACCGAAGTCAGCAATCTTGGCGTTCATGCTGCCATCCAGTAGAACATTCTCCGGCTTCAGGTCTCTGTGAACCACCATGTGTCTGTGGCAGTAATCCACGGCTGAGATGATCTGCTGGAACAAACGTCGTGCCTCGTTGTCCTCCACCTACACAGACAGAGAGAGAGAGCAAGAGAGAATGGAGAATTATGTGGTTGGAGGAGAAAAAAGTATTAAACACATTCACACACCCAAACCCCTACAGAGATATCCATCATAATCAATTCCATAATATGTTGTTTTGCCAGTGATGCTCTCTGTGTGTGAGGATGGCTGGATTTTAAGAAAGTAACATTTTCAGGGAACAAATACATTCACCAAAAGTTGTTAGGCTATGGGCAGAGTAACACTGCACCTTATAAGCCTCTGTATAATTTCGTCAATCATCAATCAACCCTCTTCTATCACAGCTTGCATTCTGCATGCTACAAAAAATACACCCGTATACTAGAAGTATGCTCAAGCAAGCATGGTGATAGTTTGAGTGGCTGATGACAGATCAAATGTACATAGTCTGGGGCCTAAAACTCCTCAGTCTATAAGTGGTGCTCGGTCAACCTAGAAATGGACATGCATGACCCTATGACTACCATGGGTCTAATCTCCACGTCAGCGTTAGGACCACAAAGCAGGTTCCAAGTCACAATAACAACTAATGTTTCATAGACATGAGATTGCACTCAAAAATAACTTGCAGCTCAGAACGTAATTGTTCTGACAATACAACTTGAGATTACAGTCCCCGAGTGGCACTAAACATTGGTCCCATTGCTGGCAGGTTGTAAGATGAATCCCTAGTAATCTCTCTTGATGGGTGGGATGGCCATCCCTATCCTACACAACCCAGTAGGATCCTTGCTGAGGTAAAAAATTAGTAGTTAGTGTTCTCCGTTAATCTTCTTGGGCTGACTGGTGATTAAATAAATTAAAGGTTGTTCATATGTCCACAAGGAAGCTCATGCAAGCATTCAGAGCTTAGTAGCACTGGGTGAAGGGGGAGACCTAACTAGTGCATGGAGTTTGCAATTATTAATTTGGGATAAAATGTTTTATAAAACACAACAAACTAACAATAATTACGATCATTTGAATGTAATAGGTTCTAAGAGCACCCGCTTATAGTGAAAAACCGCTTTGTTGTGTTTTGGTAAAAAAAAATGTCTTTATAGTGTCAACCCAAATATTCTCCCAGAACACTTTAATTTCATTTTAAACTCAGTTTAATGCATTATCCTTAAAGCAATTGTAAAGGTACACTCATATTCGCCTTTAAATTTAAATTCCCCGCCGAGATATGCAACTCGGAAGGTCGCTCAGCAAAAGTATTGGGACACTGCGACGAGGTGAACGGTTTTCGGGGAATAACCCCTGATCTACTCGGGCTAAAAATACAAATGAGGGCTCGTTGGAAAGGTCTCCTGTAGATCAATTGAACTATGAAGTTTGAAATGTCTGAGTACTTTCCCCGTCAAAATAAGCAACTCAGAATGTCATGGGACAAATGTATTGGGACACCATGGCGAGGTGAACGGTTTTTGAGGAATAACCCCGATCTATTTGGGCTAAAAATACAAATGAGAGCTCGTTGGAAAGGTCTTCTGGAGCTTGCTATTGTGGGGATTTCTGCATGAAACTATGAGTTCGGTTCTCAAAAAAAATCAGCATGTGACTGAATCCGTGACTCCTGGTCCGCATAAAACTGGGGGATTACTGCATAACCTAAGGATGCATATGAAATTATTCTCATTTGCTAATGGTATATAAAACAGAAATTATTTAAGTAATTCTTACCCGTCCATGCTTACAGATGTAGTCAAACAGCTCTCCTCCAGACACGTACTCCATCACCATGAAGAAGTCTGTGGGGGTACTTATCACCTGATACCTGCAACACACACATAGATCATGTAACAGTGTGGCTTAATAGTATATTCTGAGATGTATTTCATTTCAAAAGCTTAGAGAAACCATCTGAGTGGTTACACAAGTTATAACTTTTTTTAAATTCAACCACCTCACAAAACCCATAACTTAACTGTATACATCAGTGTTGTGTTTGAGTTGTGTCGGAGCAAAAATCTCCGCGGTGGAGAATCATTCAACAGACAAAGTGTTCTTCGCTCAAACAAGCTTTTGTTATAAAACATTTGCAAATGGAGAAAGATATTCGCGAATCCAGGACAGTCCTGAATTCTGAAGTTCCCTCTGAATCTGTCCTTCGCAGAGGACCTCTTATACTTTCAAAATGACCATTATCAAACAAGGGCAGAAACCATGGCGCCTCCCCTGCATCCCCATGGTGACGGCCCTGAAGATGTGCTTGCTGGTCTAAACAAAACTCCTATCTAAACTCTTTAGCTCGGAAACATAGTGTTGACGCGAAATAGCAACCTTATCTTAGTCATGTCACTGTGCCCTAAACTCTGCAACCTTAATCATTTACCCAGCAGAATCACCCTTAATATGAGTAGAACTAAAGAGTCATCTGAATAACCCAATTCCCTCTTACAGTATGTAATTACAAAGAAATAAATGTAAATCAAAGAAAATAATTGTAAATAAAAGGAAATATATGCAAACTGCCACAACAGTTGTGTTATATCGTTCCCCCAGGCGTGGTTCCCATACTGGTCCTGGAGTACGCCCTGCCCTGCACATTGATGTTTACACATCAACTTCAGCTCAAGAACAGCTCAGTAATTGTGATTAGTTGGATTAGGTGTGTTGGGAGAAGGGAAAACACAAAACGTGCAGGGGTGAGGGCACTCAAAGTACGGTTTGAAAACCACTGCCTACCAATACTACACTGTATCTGTATCCACCCGATGAATGAAACAATGAACCATGCCGGCTCAAACAATGAACCATGCTGGCTCAAACAATGAACCATGCTGGCTCAAACAATGACCCATGCCGGCTCAAACAATGACCCATGCTGGCTCTTTTCGTTCCCCCTGGTACAGGTGAATGTTTTGAACACATCCTTTTACAGTTTGCTCAGTTATTACTCACAGTTGAAGAAACCAATTGAATACCACACTCGTATTTGGACATAGAACAGGATACGTATTATAATATATACTGCATAAGAGAAAAAGAGTCCTTTACATTTCTGCATTTTTTGACCCAAAATTCAAAGGCACAAAACAAGACACGTGATACAGTGTACATTTAATGTAATTTATCTAACCATTTAATATGATCATATTTAAATCATTTTGTGATCAAAACTGAATGTTTAGCAAAATGACAATTACTCAAGACGTCTAATGGTTAATCTCAGATTGTCTTGATGGTAGTTGCTGTCATCATTTGGACTGCTAGAGTAAACCGCATTGATGGCTGCTTGCTGTATGCGCACTGAGAAGAGGTCATGTGAAGTAAAAGGTCAAGTTGTGTATTAAATGAACATCACTGCTGATGTGATCTGACAGAAGCCTTCTCGCAACATTGCCTGTCCTTTAGCTCATGTGGCACCCCCATGTTCAGTCAGGCGTACGGCTAGCTGTGGCGTGTTTGATGCCATTTCCCCTGGAGGGACGGCATGCAACAGAGTGTTCCTGCTGCAGAAGTTCGGAACGTGCACAGTCACTGCAGAACGTGACGGGCGCACCCTTTTATCCCAAAGGAAAAGCCCTCTCCTCAGCCAACCTCGTCCCTGTCCCCTTTTATTCATCACCAGCTTTCTGCTGTCTGATGGCATGAGACAGCTCTTCACAGCAGGAGGGAATGTGGAGGGAGGCCTCGCTCTAATGTGCCCAGCTCAGAAGGAAGGGAGGGGGAGGAGGCATCTAAAGAACTGCTGAGACAAATAGGGCAGGAAGTGTGGAAGCTGTTGCGATAAAAGGGAGGGATAAAGGGATAAAAATCAGTGTGAAGAGATTATGTCTTCTTTTTAATCTCTTTGACCTGTAACTTGGCTTGACCGGTGCAGGAATCAGCAGAAGTGTTCTCCGCCTTTATATATTAGTTTAGCTGACTATGTAACACCTTATAAACCTCTTCTCTTCAAAAGGTCTGTTTTTAAAGTGGACTTTTACTTGTTCTTACTCTTAATGATCTTAAAATTCTGTGAGCCCTACATCTGACCACACTCTAGCATAGCCATCTCCTAAAGTGGCACAATGTATTGCCTGTACATGACTTTTGCATCTGACACAGAAAAGGTATGAAGTGAAAAGCATTAGCATTAGACTAAATTCAACAGCTAATCAATATGTTTTGTTTATAAGTGCAAGCTTATCCACTTCCGAACCTCCTCCCAAGGATGGCCGGTATTTACAGTTACCTCAGTATTTGCAAAAGAGCTTCTATATGATACCAAATAAATGATTCTATGACTTAAAAGTTGTAGCAGTGAATCTCAGTTTACTGCTATATTAAACCATTTTAAATGGGTTCTTTAAATGTTTACATCTTAGAGAAGAATGACATAACCAGGCAAAGAACCATTAATGCATTCAAATGTACCTGTCCAACATTGCGATGCCATAAAAACCATTGCTTTGTCCATTACGCGTACCATTGAACATTGTCTAAAAGCAATATAAACAGCGTTGGTTCAGCTAATCAATTATTCAGATTCATATTACATGGTGTTTCTTACTGACAAAACACATTTACTGCTGAGACGCACATTTGCCTAACAGTGGATACCCTTAGAGTTCAGGATTTTAGAATTGCACATAGTAAAATAAACAAAATAACAGAATTTTTTATCTTAATAATTCTTATTTTAAGAATTAGGAATGATTTGCATCAAGTATGTGTACTTGTTTCTGAGTGGTGTATGTATGTATTATTTTATTTTTATTTATTTTATTTTTGTTTATATATCTTGCAGTAGCCATTTTGTCTTGTTATAACATGAGCAACCTGAGGTGCTCAGAAAAAAAGTAGGGCAGTTCTTTGTCCCAAAGTGCCCCAAGATTGTTTTTTTAGATTAAAAAAACGTAATAATCCCTGATGCATTCAGTAAATCTGCTTATTTTTCAACCTTAGTCAAGGTTGAAGTGTTGGATCTCAGCAAGTGATTATGGGTGTGACACTTTCAGAAACCGCACCGCACATAAACAATCTGATTGGATGCCACTCTATTAATATGCTTAAAGTTTGTCCAGAAGAGGAGAAAGCAGATTGAGTTTTTCTATGTCAGGTTATGTAAAGTGTTATCATTAGCAAATGTAATTCCATTGGTTTATTGATAACACAGGTCAACCTTTTTTTTGTAATCATCAGAAACCACAATATACTTTCTAATCCAGTTTTTCATGCTGATTTCAGATCTGCTTTCAGTTTTTGTCAGTCACAACTTTTTGAATTAGGAGTAATATTATATTTGCAATAGACTTGCATGCAGTATTTATTAAACACTTCAAAGCCCACATAAACTTATCTCTGATGATTCTCATCTGTTGACCTGTGTAATGAAAGCATGGCTGCTATGCTCAAATAAAAGCAATGGAGAGGCATGGTTTTCTCTGAACAGTGATGACATGCTGCTTAATATTAACAGATCACTCAACCTGAAACACCCTTCTACATTTCCTCAGCCTCTACAGTTTAAATGTGATACACCAGAAACACCAATGTCTCGACCACTAAAGCTCTTGCATAAATGTATTTGTCTATATTGGTTTTATATATTAGTTTAGCTTTGCATGGCTATATGGCATTGTATGGTTTACAATATATACTAACTGCAATCTGGAATCCATATCAGTGTCCTTAAAACCATTTTAAGCCAACCATTTTAGTTTAATATTTATTACTGTGTTAGCACAGATATACTATGAATCTGGATTTTTTAGGTATCTTTACTGTGTACAAAGTTTATAATATAACAGTACAGTAGGACAAGTGAATGACTGCGGTTGCTCATCAATTATGGGTTCATTAATTATACGTTCCCTTTATAGAAAAAGGCCGGTAAGAACACGGGAACCACCGTCATATACTACGTGTGTGTTTCTGTGTGTGTGTGTGTGTGTGTGTGTGTGTGTGTGTGTGTGTGTGTGTGTGTGTGTGTTTCTTTTCCACTCACAGCTTGATGATGTGTGGATGCCGGAACAGCTTGAGGTTCTGGATCTCTCGTTTGATTTTGCCGACCACATCAAGGCTGCGGATTTTCTGCCTGTTCAGAATCTTAACAGCAACCTTGTGTCCTGTTAGCTGGTGTTCTCCAACTGTTACACACACATGAACACAAACCACAATGAAGTCTCAGCTGTAACAAGACCACCTACAGTTTCTTTAAACACAGCTGATCGCGATGAACCCAAAGAAATCAGGCTGTAGCACCACAGGGCAGTGACACCCTGCTTTAATCCATAACAAAACAGAGGAAATGAGGAACAGGTTCCCATCCCTGACTGTATAAAGACAAACAAGACATGATCTGAACCTGAATAAGGATATCCGAGTCTTGATACTATCAGTACTTGGAAAGATGATACTAATATGCAGGTGTTGTTTTTACCACTCAAAAACCAATGTGGAAGACTATGAAACCACAACAGAAGTTTTGTATAACACCTGTTGCAATAATAGACTGTTTTTTCCCACAGCTACTCTATATCAGGGGTCACCAATCCTACATGTTTTCATTCCAACTAAGCAGGAGCACCTCATATAACTTATGAATAGTCTAATGACCAAAACCAGTAAGTGGAATCAGGCAGGGCTGGGCGATTTGGCCTAAAATCTAAATCTCGATTAATTGAACATTTTAACTCGATTACGATTAATGAACAATTATTTTATTTTTTTATATTTTTTGCCCTCATAGTTCACTGACAAGTTGCTCAGTTGTCTCAGTCTTTAAGCTCTCCGTGCTCAACATGTCGGCGGAATAATGTAACATAACGGAACGGGGTCACGTGACTCCACACGCGGTAGTGTTTTTAAAGGGAAAGTAATCGAAATAATCGACCCGAAAAAATTTGATCGATTATAGGTTCTGAATGTCGATTTTGATTACTTTTCGATTAATCGCCCAGCCCTAGAATCAGGTATGCTTTGTCTTGACTGGAATATTAACCTGCTGTCACAATGACATTTGCAATATGGTTGGAGACCACTACTCTATAATCTCTTACCTTTTATATAAACTATTCACTCCTCATAATGAAAAGGTTCTGTCGTATATAGTAAATATATAGTAAAATATGTGCACATTTTAGATACCACACTGTTCTGTTTGCAGGTTTTAGAGTTGTTTTGCAAAAGCAAAAATAGCTTTTTTGTCCTGTTAGTCATTTATTTAACATCAGGACAAAATACAGACTCAATACAGAATGTAAATTAAATACAATCTAATAAATGATGCACACACTCAAATATGGCATGGAGATAGGCTCTGAAATCTCTTGGGTGTTTGGCTTTTTCAGATATGCTGTCCTCTAGGCCATCAGTGGTCAGTTTTATGCATCATTTAACAATTGAATTAGGGATGTTCCTTCTAGACTTCCCTAATCTGATTTGAGTTTTCTAATATTAAGTATCAGCTGATACGGAGCCTGATCTGCAAACATGCAATTTTCTCCCAACTTAAAACAGTTCAGCACTGCAGACATTTAGATCACTGTGTTCCTTCTCACTGCTGCAGATCTGGATAATAATTGTTTATGGCGCCTCTACAACAGTGGCATAAACAGAGTGCTGAATAGAAACAATGGCCTGAAACAGGAGCAGGCTTATTTTAGCTGATAACTAAGCCAGGAAAATACACCCAGATCAGACATCCATAAATTTTGGACTTCTAATAGTAAAACATTTCCAGACATTTTATGACCTAAATTTTTTAAACTATTTTGATTAGGGATGCACCGATCGATCGGCCAGTGATCGGAAACGGCACGTATTGCTGATTTCAAACCGATCTTTTTTGTGGGGGTTTATTTATTTCTTGTATTACATTTTATTTACTTAAATTTGCAAAGAAAATTTGTTATGAAAAAAAAAGCTTTATACTAAAGAAAATTCAAGTTTGTATTTGCTGTAGAGATGCTACTATCATATTATAAAAGTAAACAGGTAAAGTAACTACGACGTTACATTGAAAAAGTTGAAACCCATTTTTTTGTGCCGTTGTCGTTGACTACATGCAGCAGCTCTAATTTTCTGTTATCTGGGGAAAAAATCGGTATCGGCCGATCACACTTACAAAAAAATCGGTAATCGGAATCGGCCAAGAAAATTGCAAACTTTTAAGAGGTGTTAAGGACCGGAAAGACCCTTGTTTAAATGCATAAAATGTGTTGATATTTTACATGTAGGTTTTTTAATAGTATGCTAATTTTCTTGTTGCCTTAAGCAAAAGCAGCTCCTTACGCAATTTAATGAGGGTCACTCTTTTCTGAAGTGGACAGATGGTGCAGCAGAAAAATGCCACGCACTTATGAAATAATTAGGATTCAGATAATAGCTTTTAGCATCCTTAGCCTTTTTCTGTACAATAACCTATGTAGGGGAATTTTGGGTCACAAATATTATATAGTATTCTTTTTAAAATAGTGTTTTCTTAGGGGTCTTGGCAGTGTTGGGCTCTTACATACCCCCTGATTAAACCTTTGGCATCACTGAGTAACACAAGAGAACCCAAGGTTAGCGATATGACCCTTTAGAACACAGAGAATATATTCATACCAGCAAGTTCACAGAACCTCATTGAAAGGGGTTGAACCTTTATCAAAAATGGGGAACCAGATGAACCCAAAACAAATGGTTTTCCCATAGAAATCCGCTTCAGGACCAGTACAGCTAAAAGAATGTTCCTTTCCAAACCAAGGAAAAATCGCAGGTTTGCTGAAGCCAAAACAAAGAGCACATTCCTCGAATGATGTCCTTCACAGCACCTGCTGCTCAACTTGTGAACAGATGTGTCCCTGGTTAGACATTTAACTCCAATGACACCTCAGGCATGTAGGATTGACTTCAGCCCACAGTTCAGGTCTACACTTCTGTATTATTTAAAGGATTTGTTTCACCAATAGACTAATTCCCAAATCACTTTAGATGCCATGCAGAAAGGTGACCCTGGCTGTTTTGTAGCCTTGAGTTGAGGAACGTCAGTGAGATAAGCTGGTAAAAGTAATATAATTGAAAAAAAAAGTTAGAGACATATACATATGCTTCATGCTCCTCAAGCGGGGTCAGCACTCTTTTATACAGATCATTTTCCAGGACTTTTCCAGGTCATATTCACTGGCTGGTATGTCAGACAGAAATTGCACCATTATATTTCTATATTCACAGCATTCGTAGCATAACACTATATATTGTGTTGTTTTTTGGAAAGTCATTTGTGCTTTAAGCTTGAAGAGTAATAACTGTAATAACAGCCTGAACACCAATAAAACAAATAGCAGCTTGCAATTCTGCCTACTGACAAATATAAATTCACCTCTGTGTACCAAAGCATATGATTCTAAGTTAGCGTCAAGTTTAGTCAGTGTTTGACTTGCAAACAGTTCCCATTCTGTGTCTTCTGTGACGGTTGCAGATGGTCTAGTTAGCACTTATGCTAACCCTAATCATAACTCTACCTCAGTGGTAACAATTTCCTACTCAACTCTTTCAAGAAAGTTTAACATTATTCAACCATTTAAAACTATTTGGGAAAAAGCAACATAATATGTACATTTGAAGGGTAATATAACGTACATTATTCCATTCAGTTTTGGACACTTTAGCTGTAATGTTATCCAACCAGAATGTGTTATCATGTGACTTTGGGGTTCACAGCATTGCAATTAGCATAATCAAGAGCAGCCTGTTCAAAATACTCTTGTCCATAAACCACAATTTGAATGTTAATATAATCCTAAAAATAACTTTTCAACCTTTTCAGATTGTAATGTTATCCATAATGGGGAGCTGAAATAACATCATAAATAACAGGACAACACAGGAAATTTAACTTTTCTCTCATTTTCCATGTGCTTTCCATAACTGGAAGACCGGTCATTTGGACAATTAGACCTCGTTCACACGGACGTCTGAACCAGGCGTTTTTCTGCTCATTGAAGCGTCCACATAGGCGTTCAGCACCGGCGCTCTATGGTGCTTACATGGCGTTCGGTTGACATTCTGGAGGACCGAATATGTCCCATGATTCTGTACGGCAACTGCGAAAAACCATGTTTTGTTCCTCTCC
>JBBPCW010291223.1:0-10398 GCA_037974425.1 Phenacogrammus interruptus
TCTCACTCGCACACACTCTCACTCACACACTCTCACGCACACTCTCACGCACACACACACACTCTCTCTCGCACACGCACTCACTATCTCTCACTCGCACACACTCTCTCACTCACACACTCTCTCACACACACTCTCACGCACACACACACTCTCTCTCGCACACGCATGCACACACTCGCACGCACACACTCTCACTCACACACATTCTCACACGCACGCACACACTCTCAGTCACACTCTCTCTCTCACACGCACGCACGAACACACGCATGCACACACTCTCTCACATGGTCTCTCTCCATCATTTGACAACACTGTTTACAAAAAAGCCAGTTCCTCAGTGCAGCATCACATGATTCGATCTTACGTTCTGATTGGTTTGCTGATCAAATAGTGGCTTTTGCTGCCAAACGGAAGTGGGGTTTTTGCCAACATATAAATATATCAATGTTTTTTTTAAAGCAAAATGATTTGATGTACATATACTCCGTGTGAAGAGCATTCACTCAACATTGTTATTTCATTGTTGATGGTTTAGAGACTTTTACATCTGAGCTCTTCACATACTTATCTAATGAGGGGGGACACCTGGAAACACAAGGGAAACCTTACAATGTTGATCTAAGGAGAACTCGAGGGCAGAATGTAAAACAGGCAGCGCACCAAACCACAACAAACCTCCAGGTGGGCAGGACACCTCCAGCTCAGTAGCATGGTGGAGGTGTGGCGGAGGCGGCGCAGATGTGACAACTTTTTACAGCAGGGGTATTTAAATCTGGGCATGGAATCCTGTGTTCCTGCTTTTTTGGTCATTAACTGGCATTTTACTAAACTGTGCCATAGCTTCAAATGATTGCCAGCTCTAATAGCAGAAAATAAGGCCTAGATTTGGTCCCATCACACTTGATCTATCTCATGAACTAACAGGGAAAACACTACATAATGCAGTGATACTACAGCACCACAACTGAGAAGCCTAGGACCTATATTAGGAATAAAAGCTCTTTTTGAACACAGCTCATACTCTCTCTGCAGGCCGTCCTCCTCCGCGTGGTCCAAAGGCAGCATCGGGCGAGCAGCCCAAAGTGCTTGGGCCCCTGGAGAGGGTCTACCAAGAGATTGCCATCCTCAAAAAGCTGGACCACCTCAACATAGTCAAGCTGGTGGAGGTGAGTGCTGGTCTTCTGACACCCAGAAAGCATTTCATGTGAGCAGATGCTGAGATTTAAGCCGGTCCTTCAGGCTTTTAAAAAAGTTTGCTTGAAAAGTGCTTTTCAGAATGGTGCCCGAGGCTTAAATGAGTCAGCCTAAGTGTCTGATGTGGTTCTGCGAAGAGAGGAAGAGAGAGGCACCCTGAGGATTGAATTGAAGATTAAACGAATATGACTCAGTGCAGTCAGAACTTGAATCAGAAGACAGACTGACGCAAGTGGTCATCCAGCATAGGGGGAAAAAGCAAATGACAACTTTTATTTGATATTAGCCAGCCGAAAAATCCTTTGTGTGTTTAAGATGGGTCAGAAAGAAACCCACTGGAGGAGAGGAGCACAAACAGAGGGGAGGATCGGAGGATGCAGAAGAGAAAATAGGGGATTGATGAACTCTTGGCATGGCCCTGCTGGAGTGTGTCCTTCAATCACCGCGTCTGTGTCATTTAGCTTTGTTCGAGGAAGGCAGAGAAAGGGAAAGAGTGAAAGGAAAGGAGGAGAGCGAGAAGAATGAGAGGCTTCAATCAGCAGGGAATGCATTGCTCTGCCTCGTTTCTTTCAAGTCAGTGTAAATAGCTACTTTATCATCCTCTCCATTTTCCTGCATAATTGTGTAAAATAATGTTCTGTCTAGGACGCCGTACTGTAGTTCAGTAGACTGCCTGTATCTGTAGCTTCAAAAGCTCCTCCAGTCATTGTAGGAACTGTGCAGAAATATAATAAATATGCTCCACGGGGGACGCCTTTTCATCCCGCGTTCCGTTTTTGTTCTGGATTTAGCTCTTGTCCCTGTTTTGTATGTTGTGTAGTGTGACTTGTACATTGCGTAATCCAGTTTGCAGAATTCTGGGTCATGCTCGGCGTCTCTTCGACATTGATATTAACGCCACTGCAGCGCTGAAAAGGCCTTTGGGAGCTTCTGATCCACATAATGTTTCTGTTTCAGGTTTTGGACGACCCAGCCGAGGACAATCTGCACATGGGTAAGGGTCTCATGCTGTTCATCTGTAGAACAGCTGTCAAAACACTGCATTTGTAAACAAAGTGTGAAACAAGTTTTGGGGTTAAAGGGACCATGCCATCAAACCTCAAATTAAACAATGTTTCAATGTACAATTCACTTATTTTTCCATGTAAGGAATCAGAGCTGCACTAACAGCCTGTTCTGAATTCGCATGTTTTGTACATCGGGTTACGATCCAGGTCCTACAATTGTGACGTAACCAGCCTAAGTCACTTACCGATCCTGGCACAGTTGTAAAATTAAAATCTAGAACATAAAAACTAAGCCCAAGGAAAAGGACATAAATATACTGTACTTGTACACTGTACTGTACTGGGGGACAGCAACTCCCTCACTCGTAACTGTGTATTCTTAGTCTATAAGTATAGCGCTAACAGGCTAAAATTTCCAACGTTTTTATGGGAGTGAGCATCGTCAAGACTGCCGTAACCCGAGGACCCCCTGTATATGTAAACACATCAACATAAATGCATTTATTCAGCCTTGCTTAGCTCCGCCCATTCATTATGAGGTTATAAGTAGTGTTTCCACCATCTTATGAGCAGTAATGGGATGGCACTGATTCAATAATCAGTATCAATATCAACAGAAAATATTGAACTGGGTTAATTAGGAAATTAACAGGGAAAGATTTTTAACAAATCTAGCCTAAAATAAAACAACAGAATGTGATATATGTGCATATATATCACATTCTGGGCATATATGTGTCTGTTCTAGCCTGATTTTAATGTAAAGTGACCATTTGTCATATGTGAACACACCACAACACACAGTGTTTGGCAGCCAAGAGCACTTTATGGGGATGGTACCTTCCCCATGGAATCTTAGTGGTGACACTGGCAGTCCTGGGATTCGAAGCCATGACCTTCTGACTGCAGGGGCAACTCCCTAACCACCAGGCCACTAGTATTTATACTGTTTCATAATGAAAGACTTCATTTGGGTTTGAGCAACAGCTGTGTCCTGTGCAGTGTGAGGGCAGGTTCGCTCCTGAATGCAATTAGCCTCATTCTAAATGTGAGGGAATACGGCAGGGTCACTAGTGGGACAAAATGCGCAAACATATGCAGTCCAGTCACGGTTATACACAGCTTACTTCTCCTTCCAGCAGCACGCAGCTTAGAAAGCCCAGAGCCCAAAGGAAAGGACAATTTAGCAAATTTTGCAAGCGAGTGCTCCCTAACAGTGTTTAAGCTTGTGGATGGGAGCTCATCTGTCCTGCTCTGCTTTAGCTGACAGGCAGGACAAATGAGAAAGTGATGTAACTTGAGGAGTTTGGAGACTGCTTGTTCGTTGTCTCTGCTGAGGTGCACTTTAATGTTTGTACCTGCGGGTCAAGATCTGTGTTTGAAATGTTTGTGTGTCTGTGCACAAACCAGCCACTTTGTTACACAAACCTACATTATGGAAGTAAGTAATGGGACACCTGACCCTTACACCAGTGGCCCCCAACCCCCGGGCTGCGGACCGGTAGCGGGCCGTGGGTCATGTGGTACAGGTCCGCGGTCTGCACAGAAAAAATAAACTAGAAAAAACTTGTATGAAAATGTGGGTGGACTCTTCTGAGCCAATAGTGACCGTGAAGGCTTTCAAAACTTCAGGAGAACTGATGTGTGTGTGATCCACACTGTGAAAACACTTAAACCCTGTGCAGACTGAGCCAGATACAGAAGACTTGCCTGGCTTATGGTAAACACTAACTTTTATTTCAGCACTACAACTGAAAATGGTGACATACAGCCACATTAAACTCACAAATAAGTATTTACTTTCATTCTCAGCTGTTCATGTAAACACACTGTAAGTGTGAATGTCACCACTTGCTGCAAATCTCCAAATGTGTTCTAGGGCAGTGCAGCATCATCAAAGGAGTGATTGAAGTGGATCAGATTTATAACTGCGTTCTAGAGGTCACACAGCAAAGAGCGAACACAGTTCTTGACTGTTCTTGAGGTTGCACTGATAAACAACATTATTGTTTTTAAATAAGAGTCTCAAATTTTGCTGCAGTTGATTATGGCGTACAGGTCAACCAATGGAAACATGCCTGTGTTGTGGTGTGTAGTGGGCAGCCATATGAACAGGTTTGCTTAAATATAATATCCTCTCTCTCTCTCTCTTTCTCTCTTTCTCTTTCTCTCTTTCTCTTTCTCTCTTTCTCTTTCTCTCTCTCTCTCTCTCTCTCTCTCTCTCTCTGTCTGCAGTGTTTGAGCTAATGCAGAAAGGGTGAGTGTTATTTGTCCTCTATCTTGTGTAATTGAAGCCTTGTCTCCTCTCTATCTTTCTCCCCCTCCCTTAATTCATGCCTGCCCTCTCTAGCTGGTCTGTCTGTTATCACTCAGCTCTGTGGTTCCGCCTCCGTTTGCCCCCTCTGCTCCCACCTTCCCAAGGGATTCATTATGTGCTTATGTTTTCACTTGACAGTTATTACCATTATTATTTTTTCCCTCATGCCTCCACTTCAATTTCCATTCTTCTTCATTATTATTACTGTAATGGACATTTTTATTATGTGTGTTTTTTCTTCTGCCTCTGCACCCACTTTTAACCATTTCAGGTGATTAAAGAAGGCTTGCTTGTGAACCCAGACGCTCCTAGCTATGAACTTGCATATCATCCCTGTCGTACCTGCAAATCATCCCATTATACTGTCGAAACCTTCCATGTTTGTTGTTAACTTATTGGTCCAAAATAAATCGGAAAAAATCTTTTTTTTTTTCATTTCTATTACAAAGTAACTATTTTGGAAATTCAAGGTTTACAAGGCTATCATCCAGTCTTTTATAGTAATAATAAAACAGTAATTAATACCTCCCTCATTCTCTTAATCTGCCTTTTTGTAATCTGTCTCTTTCTCTCATCCTGCCCCTTTCTCTCTCACACACCTGCTTTCTTTCACTATTTTCTCTTCATCTCTCTTTTTTCCCCTCTCTCTCTCTCTCTCTCTCTGTGAAAAAAAGGTGCACTTTTCCCCCACAGTCCCAACAAAGCATAAAAAAGGGCAAGCAATATCCCGCTTTGCTACAAGGGTCAATTCTTTTTAAAATGTGACATTTTGTTGTAATTGAATGCCAACTTTGTCCAGCTAATCGGCTCTGCCGCACCATGGAGGGTGAGCGTATGGTTTGGTCTCGCTTTTCTATTCTGTGAGAGTGGAGCATCTGCTTTGCGTAATTACAGAATGACTGTTTTCCTGCAGAACAGACCGGATTTGCCCTTTAAACACCCCTGTGCTGTTGTGTTTGTAGGTTAGGGGGGATTTGAGAGTTGTTTTTTTTTTTATGTAAATCTCTTGTTTGGCCATAGAGTGCCGAGGATTTGTGTGAATTACACGCTGTGCCCTCCTCTCACCACGCTCTACTCCCTCACTTCGGGCCGCTGCTGATTTCAAATCCTTTGTTTCAACCTCTGTATGTAATGAGAGTCTTCAAGCATTAAACCTCTGTTACCCGTTTTCCCTCTCTCCCTCTGTCTCTCTGTGCGTGTCTCTCTCTCTTTCTCTCTCTCTCTCTTTCTTTCTCTCTCCCTCTCTGTCTCTCTCTCTCTCTCTGCCTGTCTCTCTCTCTCTCTCTCTCTCTCTCTCTCGTTGTCTCTCTATCGCTCGCTCTCTCTGTCTCTCTCTCTTTCTCTCTCTCTCTCTCTCTCTCTCTCTCTCTCCGTCTCTCTGTCTCTCTCTCTCTCTCCCTCTCTCTGTCTCTGTCTCTCTCTCTCCCTCTCTCTGTCTCTGTCTCTCTCTCAGGCCTGTGATGGAGGTACCCACAGACACCCCCTTCAGTGAAGAGCAGGCCCGCCTCTACTTCAGAGACATTGTCCTGGGCATTGAGTACTGTGAGTTATCATCTGGCTCTCCCAGAGCTGCTGGGATCTCATGAAATTCAAGCTTGCCTGGCGGTTTTCAAATAGAGAGAACAGTGCAAAATCCATAAGCCACTCGGAAAAATTCTCGTTCGTCTGACTTATAAGTGTTTGTTTTTCTTAGAAAAATTAAACCACTACCATTATAATGAATGCAAACAGGGCTCTGAACAGCTTGAGGAGTAATAAGCCCACAAGCTTATTATTCACAGTCGTTTGTGAAAGTTTGGGCGGCCCGGTTGAATGGCATGTTTTGTTGATTGAAGTGAAACGAAGTACACATTCTCTACAGGGAACACACCTCTGCACACGTTAATGCACTATTTATTTGCTGAAGTACCGTCTTTACATGTATTTCCTGTAGAGGAAGTTGTTTTCTTCCAGAAAATGAACAAAATGTGTCATTTGGCCAGAGGTGTTCATCAATTTGCATATGTCTCCTCTCTAAACTCTTAATGGTTCTGATGGGTCGATGAGTTGATGTCACATCCCATGCTGGGTAGTATCACGCTGAGAGAGATGGAGGGGGGGTGGCAGATAGAGGGGAGAGAGAGAGAGAGAAAGAAAGAGAGGGGAAAGAAAGGGAGACAGACAAACAGAGTCAGAAAGGGGCCAGACAGAGAGAGAGAAAGAGACAGACAGAGAGAAAGAGAGAGGGAAAGAAAGCAAGAGGGGAATGAGAGACAGAAGGTGAGAGAAAGAAGGGGAAAAAGAGGGGTAGAGAGGTGGGGGGACAGACAGACAGACAGACAGAGAGAAAGAGGGAGAGAGAGAGAAAGAGAAAAGAAGAGAGAGGAATGAGAGAAAGAAGGGGATAAAGAGAAGTAGAGAGAAAGAGAGAGACAGGGGGACAGACAGAGAGAGAAAGGGAGAGGAATGAGAGAAAGAAGGGGATAAAGAGAGGTAGAGAGCAAGAGAGAGACGAGGGGACAGACAAAGTGAGAGAGAGAGAGACAGAGAGACAGAGAGACAGAGAGAGGGAGAGAGAGAGAGACAGAGAGAGCGAGCGATAGAGAGACAACAAGAGAGAGAGAGCGACAGAGAGAGACAGGCAGAGAGATAGAGAGAGAGAGCTCTTTTAAACTCCTGGCCATAGAACTTGAGAATAATTTTAGCAGTGGGAACCCCCCTAATATTGCTATTTTTAACATAAGAATCGAAATGGAATTTAATTTAATCGTGAGGTACAAGTGCCAAAGGATGTATTATTTTAATTTAAATTCACATTCAAAACTGTTTGCAGGTTGTTTTTGTTAATGTAACGCTGTACAGTTCCAGCAGGTGGTCGGCTGAGTGATCCTGCAACCAATTTAAAAATCTCCTTTAAAGCCTCAGTATGATTTGCAGTGTAGAGTGGAAAGGACTTTATTTCTGTGGTGTGTGAGACTCTTTGAAACACAGAATTCACAAATTCCCTGTGAGCTGGAGATATCTCAGTCGACTGGTTTGATGAAGCGTTATGTTTTTCTAACAAAGCCTTGAAAGTTGCTGGTCCCCAGGGGAGAGAGCTAGCAAGCTAGTGTCCCCTCATTTCCGTGGATACGATTAGTCATTGCCACTTATGCAAAAACGAATGCCTCAGAGAGCTGTAACTCTAGAAGCGTTTCCAAGTGTGTTGCTGTGGTGTTCTTGCACATCAAAGTGTCCATTAAGTCTAATGGGGAAAGGGGTCGGGGGAGTCTTAGCATCAGTGAAGGGCATTCATGAGTTCATACACTGAGTGTAAGCCTAGTGAATGGCATGCTTGTGAAAACAGTGTTACATTAAATGTACACAAACATGGCTGCAGTAAAATGTTAGCATTATTAATATTACGTACATTTTAGATATATTTATATGCAGCTCCGAAAAAAATAAGAAACTACTGCAAGTTCTTTTTAAATCAGCATGTCTATGAGTAGGACAACCAGTGTCTGTTAAATTCCTACACAAGAACCTCAGTCTACTTGATGAGGTACTGATTAGTGATCAGCTGAATTTAATCTTATTTAATGAGGAAAAGTATAAAAACACTGCTGTAATCGACACTCTCCTCTCAAAGTGTGACCAGTTGGATGCTAAAACACTACTAGAAGTTCGTCAAAAGTAATTATTGCCATTTTGTTTGAGTGAAGTTTTCTTTGAATTATTTAATTTCTGTAAACACTTCACCGTTTCTCTTATTTTGGTGTTTTGTCATTTCCTTTAAAATTCTGCTTTAAAAAAACAATATTTTTATTTGGAAATTAGGAGAAATATTTTCAGCAGTTCTTAAAAAAACTAAGGCAAAGCTGTTCAGTTCAGTAAAACGATAAAAGCTGAGAAACTGAACATTTTTGCAGTGGTTTCTTATTGTTTTCCAGAGCTGTGTGTTATATATTCACACGTACTGATCAGCTACAAAGTGAGGAACCTTCACCGGGGAACAAAATACCAGAATAACATTAATAACAGAACATTAATAACAGAATAACATTGATTATCTCATCACAGGGAAGGGTTGCATCGAGCAGCAAGAAAATAGTCAGTTTTTAAAAGTGGTATTTGGAAGCAAGAAAGGGATCTGGGTTATTCTGACAAGGTTCAAGATTAACCTTTATTAGTCCCACTAGTGGGAAATTTGCTTAGTCGTGGCAGAAAGTGGACAAAACAAAATTAGGAGCAGCAAAAATTAAGAAAAGGGTAGAATAGAATATAAAATAGAATCAAAATAAAAGTTAAATACAATGCTAAATTGTATTGGATTGACAATTGGTGCAGAACTCCTGATTGACAGGTCTTGTGAGCGGTTCCTGTTATGCAGTGGTTAGTACCTGTCATGGACGTTCAGGGCTCACTGAAGGTGGCTAAAACGGTTCTTTCAAACTGATAAAAAAAAAAAAATAGTTGCCAGAATAAAAGTGCATGGACATGCAAATGGTCAGTTGTTGCCATTTTAATGTACAATAAATATTAGCTGCTTTGAGTTCCTCTCTGAGTCTGGACAGTCACTCCATTCCAGGGTTTGATGTGCTGGTCCTCCACTGAGTCATTAGCATGAACTTTCTCATCTTTCCTCAGCATGCATGAGCTGTAATGACCAGACAGCAGTCACCGAGATGACCACAGGCCGTCTGCTTGACTCAATTACAAGGCTTTGCCCATCCGTTTCCTTCGCGGGGCATTTGTTGGGTTTGTTTGGGCTGTGTGTGCACCGCTCACTGCTCTGAGAGCGGCTACTCATATCTGCCATCTGTCCCTTTAATGCTGTTTTTGAGGACGGTTGGTTCAAAAGTGAGTCATTGACTATTAAGAGCTTACTGTTTGTTGAGATGGGCCCCCTGGCACTTAGCAATACAGGATTTCGTCGCATATCGTTTTTCATGTTATGCAAAACGATCGATGGCTATTACAGGTCGTGATCTCTGTCACATCCGAGCTCTCTGTCCGCTTTCAGAGCGAGGTGCCTTTGATGAGCCCATAAGCACGATCACTGCTCTCGCTTTTCTTTAGCTCTGCGTGAGGCATGCTGGGGAACACGGTGTTCAGTAAATCAATAGCACTGTTCAGCATGTGTGTGTGATGTGCGCAGGGGGAGGACACTGCTCAGACTGACTTTTATTGTTCTTATGTTTGCTTTCCTTAGTGTGTGTGTGTGTGTATCATGCCAATGGAGATCCGTTTCTAACTCAGGAATTAGAATAAATGCCTCAGAGGCAGTAAATCCCTTTGTGTTTTTCACAGAGTGCTACTGAGGAGTTGTTGTTTTCACTTTGAAGGCCTCGCAGAAATGAATTGATTAGTAGTTTCTGTGTGTGTGTGTGTGAGTGCCTGTGAGAGTAAAAGAGCCTGTGCGAGAGTGTGTGAGTGTGCATACGAAAGAGTGTGTGAGTGTGCGTATGAGAGAGTGTGTGTACGAGAGTGTGTGTGCTTGTGTGTGAGAGTCGTTTGTTTTTCATACATTTTCAAGACCAAATGTTCTCACACTACAGGAAGGACAGAGAGAAGTAGCAATGTTAACTTAATAATGGCAAGACTAATAAAATGACTTTAATAAAAATAAAGTAGCGTAACTGTTTTAGGTTAGTGAGGTTCAGGTTTTCATGTCTATACATACAGGGTGCATTCGGTTATAATTAAATAACATACTTACGTTTTTGTAAGACATGTACCATACATTTATATTTAGTTGTGTGTATAAATACATATACATGTGTGTATATTTCTATTTATCTATTTAAATGTATATATTAATGTCAGTATCAATATATTTTAAATATATACTATATGTATTATTACTACTTACATTTATGTAATACAATCTGTGTGTGTATGTGTGTATATATA